>CBVK0101980845.1:0-12843 GCA_900067695.1 Picea abies | reverse complement strand
CTTCCCTCCTCAAAGTATTCAGAGACATGTTAGCAATTTGGTCTGAGGGAATAAAATACAAACCAATCATCATGATGGAGTTTCATAAGCTCTCGCATGTCTGTTTGGAAAAGTCCCACATGACCAAACTACCCATAATTACCTGACACGTTGTTCTTGAAAATCAAGATTTTGTTTAGAATTTGCACTATTCCTCATTGAGAAAAACCCTAGTCCTGAAAATCTTGCAAAAACCACTTTTCTAGAAAACAAAATGGCAGTGGAGGGGCCCCACTAGTTGAAACCTCATGCCCTAGATCCAATGCAACCAACGGTTTGTCCATCCAAGTCACGGTTTGAGTTTTATCACAAGTTAAAAATCACCTCCTCAAGCCATTCAGGGACATGTTGGCAATTTGGTTCGAGGGCATAAAATCCAAACTAAGCATCATAATGAACTTTTGTAAGCTCTCGCACATTTTTTTGGTCAAGACCCATGTGACCACACTACCCAAAATCATCCGACACAGTGTTCTTAAAAATCGACCTATTGTTCAAAATTTGCAGTATACCTCATTGAGAAAAATCCTAGTTCTGGAGGTCCTCCAACAAATGATTTTTCAAGCAATGGAATGATAATGGAGGGGTGCTACGAAATGAAACCCATTGCTTCTGATCCAATGCAACAAACAAATCGTCCATCCGAGTCACGCTTTGAATTTTATTGTGAGTTGAAACTCACCTCTTCAATCCATTTAGGGACATGTTGGAAATTTGGTATGAGGGCATAAAATGCAAACTAAGTATCTTAACTAACTTTTGTAAGCTCTTGCACATATGTTTGGACAAGGCCAATGAAATCACGCTACCCACAATCACTCGATACAATGTTCTTGAAAATTTACCTCTTGTTCAAAATTTACACTATGCCTCATTAAGAAAAACCCTAGTCCTGGATATACTGCAACAAACACTTTTCCAGAAAGCATAATGAAAATGGAGGGGGCCCACTCAAACACTTTTCCAGAAAGCATAATGAAAATGGAGGGGGCCCACTAGCTAAAACTCGGTGCCTCGAATCCAATGCAACCAAATGTTTATCCATCCAAGTCTGACTTTGAGTTTTATCACGAGTTGCAACTCGCCTCCTCAATTCATTCAAGGACATGTTGGCAATTTGGTCTGTGGGCATAAAATCCAAACCGAACAACATAACAAAGTTTTGTAAGCTCTTGCAATTCTATTTGGAAAATGCACATGTGACCACCCTACCCACAATCACTCGATAGATTATTCTTGAAAATAAACCTCTTGTTCAAAATTTGCACTACGTCTCTTTCAGAAAAACCCTAGTCCTAGAGATCCTCCAACAAAAAACATTTTAGGAAACAGAATGATAACAGAAGAGCCCACTAGTTGAAAAATAGTGCTCCAGATTCAATGCAACTTATGGTTCATCCATCTGAGTTTCAGTTTGAGTTTTATCGCGATTTGTAACTCGCCTCCTCAATTCATTCAAGGAAATGTTGACAATTTATTTCGAGAGAATAAAATACAAACCAAGCAGCATAACAGAGTTTTGTAAGCTATTGGACATTTATTTGTCCAAGTCCCATGCAACCACACTACCCATAATCACCCAACACAATGTTCTTGAAAATCGACCTCTTGTTAAGAATTTGCACTATGTCTCTTTGATCAAAACCCTAGTTCGGGAGATCCTCCACCAAATGTTTTTCCAAGAAACTGAATGATAGTAGAGGGGTCCCACTATTTAAAACCTACTCCCCTAAATCCAATACAATCGATGATTCATCCATCTGAGTCTCAGTTTTAGTTTTATCGCAAGTTGCAATGCACCTCCTCAATTCATTTAGGGACATGTTGGTAATTTAGTCCAGGGCTTAAAATCCAAACTGAGCACCATAATAGATTTCCTTAAGCTCTTACACGTCTATTTGGCCAAGGCCCATGTGACCACACTACCCATAATCACCTAGCACAATTTTCTTTAAAATAAACCTCGTGTTCATAATTTGTACCATGCCTCATTGAGAAAAATCCTAGTCCCGGAGATCCTTCAACAAATGATTTTCCAGGAAACAAAATGATATCGTAGGGGCCCCACTAGCTAAAACCTGGTTCCCTGGATCTAATGCAACCAAGATTTCATCCATATAAATCCTGGTTTGATTTTTATTGCATGTTTCAACTCACCTGCTCAAGCCATTTAGGCACTTGTTGGAAATTTGGTCCCGGGGCATAAAATCCAAATCAAGCATCATAACAGATTTTCACAAGCTCTCACATGTTTGTTTGGCCAAGGCCCATGCAAACACACTACCCACAATCTCCCAATACAATGTTCTTGAAAATTGACCTCTTTTTTAGAATTTTCACTATGCCTCATTAAACAAAACCCTAGTCCCGAAGATCCTCCAACAAACTCTTTTCTAGGAAATGGAATGACAATATAGGGGCCCCACTAGCTTAATCCCATTTCCCTAGATCCAATGCAACCAATGGCTCATCCATCTAAGTCCTAGTTTGAGTTCTATCACTAGTTTCAAATCGCCTCCTCGAGTTATTTAGGGGCATGTTGGCAATAAACCTAGACCTAAAACATGACCATGTCATATACCTATACCTAGACCTAGACCTAGACCTAGACCTAGATGAATACCTAGAACTACACCATTACCATGACCTATATCATGACATATACCATGACCTAGACCATAGAAAGACAAGGCATGAAAAGGAAATGCATGACAAGGCAATGTCTAGGTATAAGTCTAGGTCTAGGTATGGAAATGCAAGGAAAGGAAATGTAAGCAAGGCAAGGCAAGGAAAGACATGACAAGGCTAAAAAAATCTAGACATGGAAAGGCAAGGAAAGGTCTAGGTCTAGGTCTAGGCCTAGGTGTACAAGTTATATCTTGTTATAAAATTTATTGAGTTGAAATATTAGTTTTTATTTATTTGATTTTAAATAAGGCCTTGAAGTTATGTTTTTTTTCATGCAATCAAAAAATGCCTAATATAATCCTATTAATTATGATAATCCATTTTTCACAACTATGAAGATACCTAAGATATCCGAATAAAGAGAGCTTATGTTATGACATTGAAATTCTCATGCAAGTTTTTAATCTAAGATATATGTGATACCAAGTTGTATAATTTCATGCTTAATGAATCTTTTGATTGTAATTTTTAGTTATTAAACTTGTTCATTTATTACAAGCATTATTTTTTTTAGGCAAAAAAAAAGGTATGATACATGACTATCATTATTTTCTTATTAAATTAACTTGGAAACAAATTCTCTCTAACAATGAAAATAACTATATTTTTACAAATAATTATTTTTATCAATATCATAAAAGTACAATTTAGATGAAATGTAGTAAGCCAAGGCAGTGCAAGGAAAGGAAATTCCACATAAGGCAATGTAATGCATGGCATGGAAATTCAAGGAAAGGCATGGCATGGCGATTCAAGGCAAGGAAATGCAAGGCATGAAAATGCAAGGTATGGCATATCATGGCATGGCATGCAAAGAAAATACAAAGCATGGAAAGGTAAGGCATGACATGGCATGGAAAGGTAAGGAATGGCTTGGAAAGGAAAGGCATGGCATGGCATGGAAAGGTAATGCATGGAAAGGAAAGGCATGGCATGGAATGACATGGAAAGGCAAGGCGTGACATGGCAAGGAAAGGCATGGAAAGGCATGGCATGACATGGCAAGGCAATGCATGACATGGCATGGAAAGGCATGGCAAGGCATGGAATGACATAGCATGGCATGAAAAGGTAAGGAAATTTATGGCATGGAAAGGCATGGCAAGGCATGGAATGACATGGCATGGCATGAAAAGGTAAGGAAAGTTATGGCATGGGATGGCAAGTTGTTGAAGGTTCTGAATGGTTTGTCAAGAACATGAAGGTGAATGCATGATGGAAGGTCCCAATCAATCCCACTCTCATATTGTAGTGTTTCCTACGATTTTATGGGTGTTTCTTCCAATCATAATTAAAATAAATAAAATGGGAAAAATAGTAGATTTCCCCCCAAAACATTCCATTTAATCCTAAAGCTAATCTAAATATAAGAAAACTAATCTAATATAACTAATTATAATCTGTCCCAGGAGAAAAACCAAAAGAATGAGTATAGAAAAAGATAACACCATCATAACTAGAAATAATTCATATATTCAAATGGTAAATCAAAACAATAATGCTACAGATATAAAGACAAATAGTTTCACAATACATTTGTAACATCGTTTTTAACCCATAAAGAAACATTTGACAACATAAGCAAACAAAACATGGTGCAGAAATAGTTCACACAACAAAGTCCTATCTACTCAGTTAGAAGATAAATGCATAAAGAATAGTCTCATATACACTCATCAAGATCACATATTTCTGAAAATCCTCTTTCTCTTTATTACTCATAGACAATAGTACCTTATTTTGTTACAAAGGGGAAAATCCCTCTATACATTCAACATGCTCTCTTTTATATCACCAGAGGGAGACTCCTCCATTCCTATGACTCTTCATTTTCTTTTCTTTTTAATTTCTTTTATCACCTTTCGAAAATGAACATGTGAGCATTACAAAGATAAGTTGAACAAACTCACGAGTGGTCATTTTCTCCCTAAGGTAGTGTTGTGTCTCACCTCCCACAACAACCCATATTTTTTTATTTTTATGGGTCACCCTATTATTTTTCATACCTATTTTCTACCCTATAAGGCATACATTCCTAATTCACTATGGAAATTCGAGATTAAGTCATAATTAATTCAGAATCATGTCCATCAGAGTGTTTCACTCCATGCATCATCCAAAACTTTGATCGTCACACTCTAATGACTTTGGATCATCCACCACACTCCCTTCATGGTACCCCGGGGATTATTATATTCAAACCCATTCTATCTCACCTCCCCAATTCAATACGACCTGTCAAAATGCAACCTCCCCAAATGGCATCCTAATATTGGACCCGTGATTTCACGATTTATCAATTTTCAATAATTTTCCTTCATTTATTTTGGGACCCACCACTTATTCTAATGGTAACAAAGGGATATTCCTTTCATACCATTCTCATCGAGATCCAGTTTGTTCCCCATCCTCTCAAACTCTAAGGATGAAACTCCGATAGCCTTCTCGAGCCTTTCCATGTACATGTCCGACATATTCTCCTGATATTAAAGAATATTCTTTTGATATCGTCTCCTTCAGAGCTAAAACATCTCTTCATACTCTAAAACTCCAATGGCTTTGCTATGAAGTCTTACAAGAAATATGCTTGGCACGTCTTTCTAGAAAATGAAATATTTGTGTGATAACTTTTCTTTGAGGTTTATTTCAAACCTCACCCTTACTACCTCCGACTCCAAGACCCCGATGGGTCTCACCTCCCCCGTTAACGCTGCATATGGGTCAGGTCGACACATGTTTCCAAATATGAGAGAATATACTTTCGATGCCCTTCTGTTCGGAGCTTGAATTAATCTATGATCCCTCCCTCTCTAAATGTGCACCTCCAATAATGGTCTTATTTTAAGTGAAACCTAGCACCACCTCTATTACACGAATCCAGGCATCCATCAGCCTTAATGATAGTTAATGACAGAGATAATGGGCATTAACAACAAAGGTTATGACCAAATATAGAAATATTCTTGTACACACCCGAGTTATGCCACATCTGTGTTGGTTTAATGTGTGTTATAAGCTATAAAAACTCTAGTATTCAGACACATCTTACGTTGTAAGTTTGTGAATCATATGTTCTATCTTGATTCCTTTTTTTTACTGAGTGCTACTGCATAGTTACTGCAATCTCTTGATTAGAGGTAACCCATTTTTGTTGTTTAAACATTGTTTTGTTGTTACAATTAATGCACTATGTTTAATTAATTTGATGCTTCTTTTAACGTGCTATTACAAGACAATTTGGTAATCAATCATGGAAAGCCAAAACCCCAAAAGGCCAAAGGGATCGCTATACTTCCAGACTATTGTAAGGCATGAACCATCATCTCAATCAGTTGAAGGTTTGGTGACCGATACTAATAATCACACTGGCGAAGACCATTTCCCTGGGTATGAATAAATCTATAGGATCTTAAATTGTGTAGATTTCCCCATGGATGAAGAGAATTTGGAATTGTACCAGAATATATTGAGAAGCGGTATCCATCTAGTAGTCTCCTGACCACTACTTTTCCCATAAAACAAGGCAAAACAATGGTTCCTCAAACAATTTGATGCCACTACAGCGACCATACTAAGAAAATAAGGGAAGTGGGTAGCATCCCTCAAATCTGAAGACACCAGCTACATATATCATCTTCCCACTCCTACATTCTCTCTAAATGAACCACTATTAAAAGGGTTTTCCCAAGAAAGCAAAGGACCAGCAAAGAAGATGAAGTATTGGTGGGTAGATGAAGACAAAACCTTGAAACATGACCATAAATTAGTTCCTACCCACAGGCTCAAAACTCCCTACAAGTTGTTGGTACCCATGCTCTACCGCCTATATGTAGAAGAAAAGAGTACACATTTTCAAACTGATTGGTTGTCTTTGGCACACACCATCATCAGGAAAAGAAAAATATTCAACTAGGTAGACATCCTAGTTTTCAACATATGTCTGCACACGAATAATCTTCCAGGTATGAAGAAACCTTGTTTTTATATGTCGTCCTACATGATCAATGCCATTTTCTCCTCCGTATCATTTCCTGAATTGGGGTGGAACTGAGACCGAAATCAACCTCCCATCCATGTATATTTCTCTCAATTATGGAGTGTTAATTATATACAACACTTTTATGATATATGCAATCTATTTATAGCCCCTCTGCACTTTGTCTTGTTTGGTTTTCCTAGACACATAATCTCCTTCGAAGCCAAGAATAAGATGAAAGGGGTAGTTGATTGGTTCCTCTATAAATATTACTCATATATTAGGGTGTATGGCACCACCAGATTCCCACACCTTTTACCATAATTTTTCCTAGACCATTTGTTGATAAGGGAAATTTCATACCAAACCATGGGGTCGAGGGTTACAACACTATTGCAAACTAGCAACAAAAAACTTTGGCCAGTTTTCCCTATCCACATTGAAAATTAAACTATTTCCAATAGCCAACATGTAAGAAAAGAAGCAGAGGCCCTACAAGAGCTAATCCTATGCTTGGGAGAGCCTAAATTTCATCATCCTCATGAGTTGGAAATCATCCATGTCAGGTCTATCGGTCTCACCCATCCCAATATCCATGTTATCGATTTGAGGAAGATAATTTTAAGGGAACTCTCTCTTATGAAGAAATCCTACATCAATTGCCCCATGATGCTTCTAAGCGGGAGCTTGAACTTGAACAAGAAGAGATCAAGAGGGAAACTCTAAACCAGTTCCAGAGGTTACTTCAACAAGAACATGATACTGTAATCATCAAAGAATAGGAGAAATCCAAGAAAGAAGAGAAGCTTGAACAAAGCATTCTCCAATATGAGCAAGATTATCAGAAAATACAAGTTGAGGAGAAGAACATAAAAGAACATGAGTGCATGGCACATCAGGTTGCACTCCAAAAGAAAAAATAAGAAAAATCCAAAACGTTGGCTGAGGAAAAAAAAGCTAAGAGGTTAGTTGATAATGCACAATCTAATAAATTAGTTGATGAGGTAGAGGAAAAATGATTAGTCAATGAGGCTTAAGCTAAGAATAAATAAGACAAGCTATTGAAGTAGATTTCAATCTAGACACCTGAAACTCCATCGACACCCAAGTTGGGAATTTTCAATGTCCCTCATCTAGAATACACTCCCATAAGTACCATTCCAAGAGATTCCTCCTTCTCCTCCTAGGCCTTGAATTTTGATGGCTCTTTAGTAGCCATTGGAGACTACTACTTTGATAATATAACAAGAAGTATCGAGAAAATATCCACCAAGAGGAAAATATGAGAAGACATCGGGTCAAACTCATCTACATGGAGGGTATTAGAGTGGAAAGTAGGCCCTGAACCTAAAGAGAATGTGATCCAAGAAGCTTCAAAACTCAACATTGTTTCAAGGTTAAATGCCTCATATTTCCTTGAGGTAACCAACTCCTTCAACACTACCAGGAACAAAGTAGTTGAATTGGATACATAGTTTCAAAGTGTAAAGAACATGTTCACCATATATGTCAAGGAAGTTGTAAAAAACAATTGAAAGTCTCAATTCAGAGAAAATGAACAGATCCCTACAATCCCAAAGAGACCAGATGAATGTATAATTTGAGAAAAGGATGAAAATCCAATAGGAAACTATTATAACCCTAAATTTCTCCATATATTCATACCTGGCATTTGGCCCTCTTACTTGCTATTTTTTTCAAGCCATCACTGAGTTGCTCTTCTTAAAAACTCATTTTTTGAAGATGTACGCACCCTACACCATTACTTTCTATGTACACACACTTGTTACACCACTATAGCCCATGTGCATATGCTATCTGCACCATTACAACCCCCATATACTTGAAAACATTGCAAAAAATAAAAAGTTGCAAGGAATTCGTTGAGTTTACAGGCTATTGGGTAGTTTCCCAACTAATCCACTGCCTATAGCCTGTCACCAAACTGAATAACCATCATTTTTTCATATAAAAGGAGGTTTTGGGGTATCATTCCTGATCCAAGCATAAGAACAGTGAAAATATGCATGTTTCACATCCCCTCCTTGCCCCAAGCATTTGCATCCTTGTTGTGAGAATTGCATCAAAATTCCCCATTTTTCCCTTTTTCCTCCATCATAAGCCCATTCTATTTCCCAAGAAGAAGTTTGAGAGGAGAAAGATACGGGGAGGTGCACCTGGATCTTGGTGAAAGGGGCCCAAACCAGGTTCAAGGAGAAGTAGTCAGCACTGGTTGTAAGTAATCATTTTATTATCAATAAAAGAAGTATTTTTCTTGTCCCAATAACATGATGTGTCTCATGATTGCATTTGTTTTATGTTTTTATTCTAACATCTAACCCTTATTTATGTATGAAATGTATACTTGTAGTTCCCTATTTATATTTTTTTATTCTAACATCTAACCCTTATTTATGTATGAAATGTATACTTGTAGTTCCCTATTTATATGTCTTTGAATGCAGGCTAGCCTTGGGAGGAGGTTTGCATTCAGCGGAGCCTTCAAGCACGATAGGATCTACATCGAATGCAGAGTAAAGGTACAGTTACTAGATCCTTCTTATTTTACTTTTCTTTCATAATTCTGTGGTACATTTGTGCTAGTTAGAAAATCAGGAGACTTTTAGATGGCTGTGATCTTCGTACATTGTAAACCATGGTGTAGCCATAGGGTTTTTTTTCCCGCTAGCAGAACTGGCGACCATATTGGGGAAGCCTCTAGGGTTTTAGGGGATTTTTTTGGGTGTTTTATTGGTTTTATACCTTTTTGAGTTTCTTTGTGAGTTTTTTGAGTCTTTAAGGGAATCTAGTCACTTGTTGGTGCCATACCAATTCTCCCTACCCTGTCAGTCCATCTGTTTGTTTTCTTTTTTCAAGAAATACAAAGGTGTATGTGACCTGTTGTGGGTCAGCATGCGTACATACACACCCTGCTTCCACACCCTTCTTTATAGACAGATCAAGTGCATACGCATGCTGCTTAAGCATCAGTAGTGTGCCTGTGTCAATAATTTATTTTTTATA
Source organism: Picea abies (assembly GCA_900067695.1). Classification (NCBI taxonomy): domain Eukaryota; kingdom Viridiplantae; phylum Streptophyta; class Pinopsida; order Pinales; family Pinaceae; genus Picea; species Picea abies. The sequence goes on along the minus strand of CBVK0101980845.1, from coordinate 3,116 downwards.
AGAGGCAATCAACCTCTTCCCTGATTTAAGTTTTACTTCTCAGGGTTTCTTGATTAAATGTAGTGTCTCTATTTTTTATAGTCGAAGCCTAGGTTGGATATCAATTTTCTAATTTTTTTAAAGATTTCTTGTGTTTAATTTTGAAAGGGTTTTGGGTGAGTCTTTGAGTTGTTGATCAGCCTGTTTGGTGTCTTTAGTGACTCCCTACGATCCATAGTGGGTCAGATGTTAGTTTCAGTCTTGTCTTATTTTTCACTTTTTCCCTTTTTGCTTGCTTTAGAGAAAAAGAAAAATAATTTATTTCAAGTTTCTTGTTTGAAGCATAAAAAAATAAAATAGAAAAAGATTTCATTTCTTAGTTTGGTAAAGTAGTTAGGGTTTAGTCATTTTACTTGAAAATAAAAAGGAGTTCAATTTTTTAACTAATTTCATAGGATTTAAGTAGCTCGTAGTCGATTGAAATTTTGTTTTAGCTAAAGATCTTGAAAAAAAAGGGTTAGTTATGAAAAGTTGGTTAAAGAGTTAGTTGGAAATCTTTATTGCTAACTATAAGTAATTTTACTTTCATTTTCGTTTTCTTCTCCTTCTTCACCTCCCATACATATCACTAGTTTAACTACCATTTCCTTGAGTTAAAACGGGTCATTTAAAATTAACGCTAAAATTAAAATCAACTAGATTTTATGTTTGTAGGGTAAATCAACTAGTTTAGTTTAGAGCCTTGAATTAGGTTGGAGAGGAAACTCTTCGAGGCTTATAAAAAAAAATTGGAGTCAGATCTAGGGAGTGTAAAAAAGTCCAGTAAACGTGAAAATTTTATGGGACCCCCCTCTAACACAGGGGCTAAACACGAGGTCTCATGCGGAAAGGTAGCAAAGATAACCCCTCCAAAGTTGGACCAAGAGTAGTGGGAACAAATATTGAGGAATTTTCGTGGGACACTGTTGTTTTCATTTTCCTATGGAGGTTCATGGACCTCGAATCCGTTCGAGATCCTCATTTGTCTTCCGAACCACTTTCTTTCGATACCCTAAATAGGTTTTGGGTTTGTTACCCTGCTCATTGTGGTCCACTTGACTATCGACTGTACTTGCCTGGTGATTGTTCGTGAGTTGGAAACTTAGTTTCCTTTATTATAGGGACTTACATAGGTGATTGTGGGGGTATACCACGATAACTAGTGAAAACGTTGGGCCATGCTTTGCATATTATACCCAGAGGGTGCTTCCGTGCTTGAGTTTCACTTGCACCGGTAATTTTCTCTAGTGTTGGATCGCATAATTGTTCTTCCAACTAGATAGTTCTTTTATTTCTTTATCTTGTAGGAACTTTTCTAGTGTGTGCTTGTTTTAAAACATTAGTAAAATCCTTATTGTTTCGTTGATATTCTCACAAAGTGGGAGATCAAGAGATATGTCGGTCGCGAAGGCTTTAGGGAATGTTGCTTGTTACTTTGGAGCCACCACCACCATCATTACAGAAATACTTGACCAACAAGGTTCATTTGAAGCGACTGGGTCACAAGAAACTGTGCCCGAGCCAACTTCGAGAGGAGAAAACTCGAATCTGGAGGAACTGACTATTTCTAACCTTGGAGCGGAATCTCTTGAGTCGTTTAACCCTCCTATCACCCACTTGTCAGTGCCACTTTTGATACAAGTTTTCCCTCCAAGGGTAACACATCACAAGTCTTAGATAGTCTTTCAAGCAGCTATGGAAGCAAATGTTGCTACTTCGTGAGGAAGTCCTCACACTCCCTCAATGACTGCCACCACTGGGGGAATTCTGCCTCCTAACTCACCTTCACCGGTCCATACCATAATGGTCTTGACCACCTCTACTTTGGGTAGTGGTCTGATTTCGTAAATGGCGGTGAGCACTACCACGTTCACATAGAATGCGACGGGCCCTCCATTTTCATATGGAATGATCAGCTTTGATGCAAACTTCGTCCTCTCCTACTCCACCCTAAAAACCATGGGTCTATGGGTAGGGAGCTTAAACAATCATTTACAAGGGTCCATGGGGGGAATCTCAGCCCCTTATAATGCTATACCTTATGGTGGGGGTCATATACCTCCTTCATCCCCCTCACTTGGTGGTGCTCCCCAGTAATCTGTTGGGCCGAACATGAACTACAACTTTTGTGGATCAGGCATCCTAGGGCCATCTTCCTACACCACGCCGGTGGGTTTGATGTCATTCTCTTTGTTTGGTGCATTTGGTAATAACACTTTGTCATCAGTTTCCATCTCAGTCAAGGGAAACCCTATTTTTGGAAAACATAATCCTGTGTAAGGTACTATTCCTACACAGGGGGAAAACACAAGAGTCTTCTCCTCACAAGGACTCTAGAATCCTTGGCAGGGATCATTTCCCTCGTCCAGGATGAAAACCAGGGGAAACCCCTTCCACGGTCAATGGAACCTCAGGAAAGGCTCAATACCTATGCCGGTCGGATCGGCAGGAGGCAACCCTTTCCAAAATCTTTGGAACACAACACAGGGAGCAATCTCCGCCCAACCCTCAATGTCCAATTATGGGAATCAGCCAATGACGTCCCAACAAACACAATATCTATACATTGGCTAAGGCCATGGTATTTACCAAAACCCTGTTCAGCAAACCAACTTTTCCTAGCAACCTGGTACCAATCAAACTCCAGGCTCCCTTTTTCCTGTACATGGTACTCATCCCAAGCTAGCATTTTTGGCGATGTTACATTTTCTAGACTTGTCAAGTTTGTTAAACGACCCAATTTGTCATGTTACACATTGAACTCCCATGCTAACTAAGTTTCCCTCGGACATTCTAAAGTTTGAAGGTAAGCCTGGTAAATATCTAGTTGATCACGTGACAACTTTCCACCTATGGATCTCATCGAACTCACTACGAGATGAATTTCAGCACAAGTAAATCCCACTGATAAACTATCAAATCAATTGTAGCAATTGTCGATACAGCAGACAGTGGCCAGCCAGACTTCTGGTTTGGTTTCTCCCCCTACCCAAATGTGAGGCATACATAGTGTACAGTCTATGAAACTGAAGGCCAACCAACATCTTGAATGAGAAAATATGTTCATCGGGAAAAACATCCTCAATGGGATTCGCATC
>CBVK0101980843.1:0-10758 GCA_900067695.1 Picea abies | reverse complement strand
TAAAGGTTTTACCTCATAAGGTAGTAATTCCTTCAAGGGTATTAACTCCTCTCTAGTCCAACCTACTTCCAGAAATTGTGACTTGTGAGCACTGTAATCCATTCCAGTTGCATTGCTAAATAAGTCATCTGCCTCCTTAAACATTATCCATTATGTCAAAGATTCTCTACCAAATAGAATAATATCATCTAAAAAAAGTAGATGAGTAATTATAATCCCTTTCACTACTGCAACTCCTTTAATTTTGTCTTCCTCCACAAACTTCTTTAGTATTTTGTTAAGTCCTTCTACTATAAGTAAAAACAATAAAGGAGAAAGATGACAACCTTGTTTGAGTCCTCTTGAACTTCTAAAATAACCAGTAGGGATTCCATTGATTAACACTGAGAAATTTGTTGAACTGACACACCCCATTATCTAGTCAGTAGCTTCCAAACTAATCCCAATTTGCAATAGAACTAGTCTTAGGAAACTCCAATCAACCCTATCATATGATTTTATCAGATCTAGTTTTAATATCAGAGCTTTAGATTTTTTTTTCTTTATACTATGTAGGGCCTCTTGTGTTATATTTCTAGGAAACCAAACTGCTCCTTAGTTATACCTTTTGAGAGGAAAGCTTTGATTTTGACTGCAATAACTTTTGAAATTAACTTATACAACAAGTTACATATAGATATGAGTTTGAACCCATCAAAGGATTCATGTTGATCACTTTTAGGGATAAGTGATACAAAGGTGGCATTTAGTGCTCTTATTATCTTCCCCTTGATTTTGGATTCCTCCACTGCTTCTAGAATATTATGTCCCAAAATATCAAAAAATTCCAAGAAAAATTCAATTGTCCATCCATCAAGTCCATGAATTTTTGAACTAGAAAATCCTTTCAAAGTGGATAATACCTTAGGTAATAAGACTGGAGCAACAATTATTTTCCCTTCTTCCACTGAAAAGATTCTAGGGTAAGTATGTATTACTTCCAATTGTTTTACAATAGAAAGATCATCTTGAACTTTAAACATTTTTTCAAAGTCTGTAACAACTTCCTTCTCCAATTCCTTCTGTTTAGTTTCCACTGAGCCATCCTCCTTCCTAATCTCCCAAATTGTCTTTGTCTTCTTTCTGAAGTTGACGAAGGCATGGAAGAACTTAGTATTTTTATCACCAGAGTTTAACCAAGTAATTCTGCTATTTTGTCTCCAAGTCTCCTCTTCTTGTTCTAAAAGTTCCAACTTCCTCTTCTCTTTCTTTGTCACCCTCTCCCTATCATCATCTCTCATAATACCCCCAGGAATGGTAGAGTAAAGGATATCCTGGGCTAATTCAAATTGCACTAGTTCTTCTTTAGATTTTAATTTCTTTCTTTTTTCCCATGTTATAACTAGAGACTTCATGGATTTAAGCTTTGTTAATAGTTTCACCGTTGGTGAAGTAGAGAGAGGCTCCTCCATATTATACAAGTTTGATCGCACTAAAGAAACAAATTCTGGATCTTTTAACCACATTGAATTAAATTTGAAAGGGATCTTTTGTTTTTTCTGAGTTGGTTCCATTTGGAAAAATACTTGCATATGATCAGATGTCTTAACATTAACCACCCAGGTTCTAAAAATGTGCCTTGAATCCAACAACGATTCACTGATTAAAAATCGGTCCAATATTTTTTCTACATAATCTTGAGTTCCCCTGCCATTCCTCCAAGTAGGCAGAAGATTTACAAGTTCTAAATCACTTAAACCTTCTCCTTGTATCATTTGATTGAAGTAAGCAACGAAAGGATCACTTTTAGCATTATTTCCCCAAATTTCTCTTCCATAAATTGTGAAGTTCATATTGCCACCCAAAATTAAATTAGACTCTTTTAGAATACCATCCTTTTTTATAGTGTTCCATAAACTTTGTCTATCGGCATACAACCCATAACAATTTAACAACTTCAAATCCGTATTAATCTGCTTTACGAATCCCTCTAGTAAGATTCCTGTAGGAGTAAAAAAAGCAATGAAATTAGCTTTTTTGGGATTCCATGCAGACAATACTCCCCCAAACAAACCTTTTGAATCCACCTCACATAAATCCCATGCAGAGAAAAACTTTGAGAATACCTCTCTCGCCTTAAATCCATCGACCATAGTTTCTTGTATCGTGACTAGATTTGGTTTAACCATATCAAACAGTCTTTTGAGGGATAAATATTTTGGAGAACCCCCCACTCCTCTAACATTCAGTAAGAGTACTATAATTTAATACCTCTCGCTAGGTGTTTCTGTGCTCTAGGTGCTCGTGGACCCTTTGAAACCTTCATGATTAAATTCCCCACTTGTTCTTTCTCCATAACGATCTTCCTTGCACTTCTGGTTTTGATTGGCAAGAAATATTTCTCTAGCCCCCAAAAAACAATCCCTTTTTTCACTGAAAGCTCCTTCTTGTTCCCCCAACCACCAAATACAACAGTCGGGAACTCAAATTTTATCTTTGGGATAGAACCAATGAGATATTTTCCTCCAGAAAAACTTTGTAAAGGGGTTCTACTTAAAACTTCTTTATAAGAAGGTAGTAAATATATTAAATATTCCTCAACTGTTTGGTTGATAGCCTACTCTATAAAGTCATATTTCCCAATCTCGGCCAGATCCCTAGGTTCCTTGAGAAAAGTATCAGGTTCAACCAAAAGTTCCTCTATTAAATCACAAGGGTTTTCTTATTCAAAGGAAACCTTCTTACCAGCCTCCAGAAGAGTACCTTCGGTAAACAATTCTCCCCCTGTGGTCGAAGCCTCTAACTCTACAGTGTTTAAGACCCCTTCTACACCAGTTACCCCCTCCAAACTCCCTCCCCCTTTTTCATCTAGTGTAAAATCCTCTGCATGCACAAACCACAAGCCTGAACCTTCTCCCAGTTCCCCCGAGACAAAATCCCTTTGGTTACTAATTCCTGACTTATCAGTGCTAACAGAGTGTTTTGAACTAACATAAAAATCTGAAAATATACTTTGTAACCATTCTAATTCCTTTGAATAAATGGACGAATAAAGAGTATGGGAGTGAAATTTTAACTTATCTATGAGCATAGTCAAGTTCATTGAGATGATAAGTGAATCCCCTTCCAAAACATTTGTTCCCTTCTCATCAGAAAATCTCAGAGTCGGGTCGATCTCCGACCAATCTTCCTTCGACATCGACTGCTTTTTTGTTTTCCCTAGACAAGTTTTTTTCAAATGCCCCACCTCCTTGCAAACCAAATAGTGGAATGGCATCCCCCAGTAGTCCAGTTTTTGTGTGTGGACCAATCCTCTCCATTCAATTTCCATGTACTCCAATAAACCTTTTAGTAGGTTGAATTCAACCAAAAGTTTACATGTTCTGCAATCCTTTCCAGCCAAAAGAGTTTGATCCACATCTAGGAATTTACCCAAACCATCACCCATTTCTTTGAAAGCTTCCAGGTTCCAAAAGTCCAGAGGACATCTCGACATTAAAACCCAAAGATGTCGGAGTGTTCAAAATTATTTCTCTGGATTAAAATAGTGAGTCCACCTTTTAATCATTAAGTTGCCATTCCCACAAAGCCAAACCTCACTCAGGATCTTTTTCGCATCTTCATCATTCCTAAAACGGAAACAGAACCAGCCTCGGACCAACACCAGGGTTTCAGGAGTGTACCCCAAGAAAGGTTTCCAATTTTTCTATAGGGATGATTTTAGGGGCTAAATTTCGCTCATGGGCTAATTTTCCATGGTTTTTCCAAAAAAGATATTCGTTATTTTAAAAATGATTCGCCCAAATTCTACAGGATAAAATTATTTTAAGGTTTCTACATTTTAAAATAAATTTACATCCTTAAAATCATCCCTATTTTTCTATATCCAAATACCTATATCCGCCATCGAGCATGCCCAATAGCTAAAACGTTGGACCAATGCTAAAAGAGATAAGGAAGAAACTTCCTTCAATCCCACATAGCAACCCAGGACCATTTTTGAGTTATTCTTTCTCGACCTCCATGATTTTTTCTCCAAAACCCTTTGTTCGACGAATCCAGACTCTTTAACGCATCCTTTCGAAACCCTGTTTTTGGTGAGGAGCTTGTTAAACCCTACAGATTTTGACGGGGAAGAAAAATTGTCCTCGACAATGAAACCCCTTCTATGACAGACCTCTGCAAGTGGTTTTCCCTCTTTTCTAACCGGTGAAAGAGGGACATAATGAGTCACGAAGAGTCAGTTTGCTACAACTGGTGGTCAAATGTATCCCTTCGCTTCAAGTTAGAAAAGGTCATTGATAAGGGAAATGTACCTTTTCTCTGTTTGGTTGCCTTCTGATCCTCCACGTAGAAAAAAGGATGTCTTGAACTCGACACATGGATTAAGAGAATTTAAAAAAGGTTCCTTTCTGTACTTAGTCGCCCTAAATTTTATTAAATCCTCCATGTACTCTTCGTCAGCTGTAAAGAGTCCTTCCTGTCTCCACATGTCATCCTCGAGTAGAGCTGAGAACCACACCATTTGTGCTACCTACAACCTATCTACTAGGTTTCCTTACCTCCTACTTGTTCCTAGGTCCTATAGCTAATATACACATCATCTGTACTATCTGCTACACATCTACTAGGTATCGAACCCTCCTACCTACTACCAGGGATACCATAGTCGTCCCATCGAGCTCGCCATTGTGTGACCTAGATTCTCTTCTATCAATTTGGTATTTTTAGAATCCAATTGACAATACTGAGAGACTAGAGTATTACACACAAATAATAGCCTCAATCACAATATTGAATTAATCTCATGAATACATATAAATACAACACTATTTTTTTTAACATAGACAAACTAACTTAATCTCACAATCAGTTGATTGAGTGAATATCTCAACCTCGCACTATTCTATAACACTTAATTGGAGAGAATATCTCTCACAATCAACTATCTAACAATCTCCTAAACTATAGGATCAATTGACTCTCGTAGAGATTGTTCTCTACATTACAAACATAATATTATCACACACATGATTAAGACAAGTACGAGTTACATATTCCAACACTCTCCCTTAATGAGTACTTGTATTAATATATATCATTAATTCACTTTGGTTTTTTCCACACGACTTCCACTGATGCCATCTTCATTATTGCCTCAACATTTCCATCCGCTTCTTTTTTACTAGGATTTCTTCACTATGGGATTTATCCTTGGACTTTCTACTACTTCCTCTTGTACTTGCATAAACTGGTTATTGCAAACAAATGATCATTGATGTCCATATAAAAAGAAATCCATCTACAAAGATACATTGGTACCATCTGATGTATTCACCAGTTCTCTAGGAATCCTTTTCACCTACATGGTTCATTAACATATTAGGCTCTCCCTTAATCTTAACTTGGTCTATCACATTCTGTGATAAATCCATCTCACATTCCCCCCTTAATCGAATACATCCTCTCTCTATGCATGAGAGGAATAAATCCATGTGAATCCACATCATACCACAACATGTACACCTAAACAACATGAAAAGGTATTACAACAAACTCAGGGAAACCAACTTGCCTATGATGAGGCAATACAACTTGGACCAAAAAACTCTGGAGCATGGGGTACAATCGATCATGCACCCCCCATATCGCATATGCATTATTAGTTCCGGTACAATAAACATTCAAAAATGCTTTACATCAACACAAAGGTTATCATCTTCCTTTGTAACAATCATATTCCCAAATCCGATTACATATGCCAGAAATATAAACTCATTTACATCTCATCTCAGTAGCATAATTATGTTGTTTTCCTCCCACAACCATGGTAGAGGTTCTGAGACCCATTCTTATTTTGAAAAACATATTAATGGTAATTGTCTTCCCATTCAAAGGCCTTGTTCATGGCCATTGAGTTGAATAAGATTCATTTAGGACTCAAGACCTTTTTCTTCCTCCCCTTTCCATGGTAGAAACCATAATTCACACATGTGGTGTGAAAAGCATCTTAATCGCATCCATATCCCGCCCAAACTCCAAACATCCCTTATAGAGGATTTGTGTTTGTCTAAGGCCTAGTTCATTCCCTTGAGCTTGAGAAGATTCTTTTTGGTCCTAAGGCCCTTATTTTCCTCCCCTAGGCATGTCACAGGCCTAGATACATATTCTTATCATAAAAAACATACATTGACACCAAATTAAGATCCCCACACAGGTCTTGTGTGGTTGTTCACGGACTGCATCATGGAACTTGATTCCAAGTCAGAGGCCTTATTTATGGCCATTCGTAAAGGAATCGAGATTTATTCCTGTTATGAAAAACCTAGTAATGGTAAAGGCCCCAATATCCATTCCTCCCTTTCCCATGATAAAGGCCCAATAGACATTCCTAATGTGAAAAACCTAGTAAGCATGCTCATATGCACAATCAAAGTCCAAATAGCATAATGGTGCCCATATATTACTCAAATGCTAGAGATATCTTATGAATTTTTTCACATCACAATGAGAGTCAAGGTCTATACCATGCCCAAGGGCCATAGACCTTAAATAAATATTTGTCAATTTCAATGGCCATGAATAAAGGCCATAGACCTTAAATAAATATTTGTCAATTTCAATGGCCATGAATAAAGATTTTGACTAGGAATATGAGCACCAATAGTATGTTTTACATAATAAGAATGGGTCTTAGGGCCTCTACCATGGCTAAAGGAGGAAAACATGGGCCTTAGGCATAAAAAAAACATTTAGAGATTCAATGGATATGAACAAGGCCTCCAACCACCACACAATTCTTCTCTAAGGGATCTTTATCCTCCATGTGGGATATGGATGGAATTTGAAGGGTCTTAGGGCCTCTATCATGGTGAGGGAAGGTAAACAAGGACTTTTGGCCCTAAACAAATATTATCAAGTTCGATGGCCATGATTAAGGCCCTGAACCACTGCACATACCCTCTCTAAGGGATATTTGGAATCCATGTAGGATATAGGTGCCATTTTAGAGGTTTTTAACCCACATTTGGGTCTTGTTGTCTTTGAGTTGGATTTTGGAACATAAGGAGGATTTTCACACCACATATGAAACTCGAACCCTTCACTATGGTTAGGGAATGAGCATGTGGTTCTTAGGATTATTAAATCTTATTAGGATCAATCTTCGTGAATTATTCCTCGAGCAAAATCCTTATACCTTTGTAGGGTATATTTTTCCTTTAATTGGAAACATGGGTATTATTAGTATGCTTTTCACAATAAAAATGGATTTGTTGATCTATACCATGGCCTGGTGAGGGAAACAAGAGCCTTAGGTCCTATGAAGCTTCTTGGGTTGAAAGGCCATGAAAAAGGCCTCGAACCACCACACAAAACCTCTCCAAGGGATGTTTGGCCTTTGGGTATGATATTGGAACCATTCAAAAAACAAGTTTGTCACTCTAAAATGCTTCAATGTTGGTAGGAAATTCATAAGTGTGTTATTCTTATGATATTTGTTTATTGGAAGAACATGTGTTGTTGACATCACTTTTGCAAAAAAGACAATATCTATTACTATGCAAGGAATGAACACTAGTATTAGTTCAAGGGACTTTGATATCACAAAAGAAAACTTAGATTCCTTTACGAAGACCATCATAGGTAATTATTGTTTTTCCATCCCCTTCTACTATAAGATCATTTTGGATTTCCATGAATATTCAATTGTGTGCTTCATTCTCCAATGACTTTTGACTAACATTAACTATTACTCTATGAAAATTGAAGGTATGCTCGAAACAAAAGAAACCTTCTTTAAACGATTTAGCTCAAACCGTGAGCATATTTTCCTCTATCAAATGGCCTAACTCATTATCTCCATTACAATAAAAGAAAAGAATACATTTACAATCAAATCTTACAAATACACACTAAAGAAAGAAAACTCAAAAATCACTTGCACATTATGAAAACCACTATTGAAACAAATATTTTATCAATTAACAACACTCTCATATCAACAAAATGAAAGACATGAACACACTAGCTTTTCTGAGCTGTGAAAATTTCATGTGTAAGGTTTATTCACATTGTCAATAGACAACATCTTTAGTGAGTTGGAAAAACTTTACGAATCCACTTATATTTTATCATCTAACTAAGAAAACACAAATTAAACAATTTTTTGTTTTTTGAATTACTAGTATAATTCTATAGGATTTTTCTATAAAGTATATAAATATGAATTTTATTTTATTTTTTTCCACAAACAAAAGAGAATATGAAACACTCTTTTTTAATTTATTTTGCAATTTGCTAAAAATATGTTGTCAATTCTCTTACGAGACACCAAGACATTAATGGACTAGTGTTTTTGCATCTCAATTGTTTGAATACTAAATGTTTTATATGTTAGTGGGTGTTTTGATTTATGTAACTATTAATAGTCAAACTTTGGGATTGAAACTTTGAGTTTATCCATGACTTACCATAGTTTTAGTGCATTTTAATGCCTCCTCGTCCTTATTATACTCTCACTTTTAAAAGGATTTCTTGATGTAATTGGTTTATCATTTTGGTTAGTCAAAATTCGGTAATGTAAACCATATAACGTTTTCGAGTGTGTTACATCACTTTTTTTTGGTGAATAGTCGAAAATTAGTTTAAAACCACACGAATACCTTTCTATAATGTCCACTTGAAAACTCTGTTGCCTATGTCATTTTGGTTTAAATTGTGAACATTTTTTTTTTTAATATTTCAATAGTGGACATCATGCTCAATGACAATTAAATTGCAGCTTTTTAATGCAAGTGAAGCCGCCTGAATTTTTTTTTATTATGTTTCCATGTGTTAGGATAAGAGTCTCATTGTCCTTCTTGCCTAAGATTAAACATCTTAGTTCTTTCCTTTCCAAGAATATAAAGTTCATACATTCTATTGTCCAACTTGAATTAGAGTTTCGATAGTTCAATTCACTTTCAAATCCTCTTTAGAAATTATTGTTTGCCTATAATTTATCCCAATTTAATTTAGATGAATGCCTATAACTCATAATCACAATTTTTATTTTTCTTTTTCTTTTTACATAATTGATTAATGCAAAAAATAGACTATTAATATTTATTAATATTTCTCCTATAATAGGTTATCTCCATATGTTTGTGATTTTATTATATATGAGTATGTGTAACATAGTGTAGTGAAATAGAAAAAATGGGAGCTACATGTTAGGGTTAGTACTAACGCTCCATGGTGTCATTTGGAGGAGGAGGCACGACTCCCTCATATAGAAGAGTTCTTGCAGGGAATCGACAGAACCCCATCATAAAAAATACCATCCTACCAAACATCAATCATAATGGCCTCAACACCTCATGTCCCAAGGAAGCGAGAAACCTAGAAGAGGAACTTAAAAAAGCCAATCATGACATTCACAATTAGCAACAATCCATTCATGGAAGCATAAGTTATTGCATTCTGAAGGAAGAAGAAAAAACCAAATATGAGATTACAACTACAACAATTGGTGAATATATCCAATTCATGTGAGAACATGTGTTCATTGGGAAGTTCTTGGGCATATGGTCCATAGAGAAAGATCTGAATTGGTGGATAGAAACAACTTGGAGACCCAAAGGTCAAATTGATCTTAAATTGGGATCCAAAGGATTTTTCATGGCAATATTCTCCAACCTAGAAGATAGAGACATGGTTTTTGAAAATGGGCCCTACTTCAATTCAACTGGTTTTTATCTTCGACCATGGACTGAAAGATTCATCCCAAACATGGAGGAATTCACAGTTGCTCTAGTTTGGACTCAATTCTATTCACTCCCACAATAATTTTCGAATGTTGAAATCATGGAAGGGATTGGTAACACCTTGGGATCTTTTTTGAAAACATCATAAGTTACCAATAAAGGTTGTTACACCTCTTATGCATGCATCTGCGTCTATATGAATATCTCTAAATCCCTTCCAGACTCGATTTGTCTAAGCTAGCATGACTCAGAATGGGTGCAAACCATTGATTATGAATGTATTCCTTTTCATTGTCGCAAATGTCATCAACACGACCATCTCTTTCAAGATTGTATAATGAATGCCTCACCACCATAATCACAACCCTAGGTCTCAAAGGATGTTGAGGGTTTTGAACAAGTATCAAATAAAAGAAGATTTGAAAAATGGCTTATTCGGCACCAGAAAAACATGGTCAACAAAACCGAAAATAGTTATGAGATATTAATGAAAAAAATGGGAGATACCAACCATACCCCCCAAGAAAAAAACCATTAACATCCAGTCTAGGAGAATGATTAAGGAAATGGAAAAGATCCAGAGGAAAACCCTAAGTGCAGAAAAACAATGAACCCACACTCCCCTGAGAAAGTTGATCGGGAAGAGGAAATGCAAGAGGTAAATCCATAGTAGGTTGAGTCATATGGTGGTGATGAAATGGATCTGAGTGAATTGTATCTTCAATGAATGGAAACAACTTGGGAGAGACAAGATTTGCAATCAATCTCCAAAAACAAGTCCAACTTCTAAAAGTTGATCTGGTTTGATGTAGGGAAGGTTGAGGCTCATCTTCTAAAGGTAAGAACCCATATTCCTCCTGCTTAGGGGCTAAATATCATTCTTCTAATGACAATACCAATATTTCAAAAGAGGAAAAAAAAAGAGGTCGTACAAGCAATAAACAACTTCTCTAGGAGTTGGGGGAATTATTAGTCAATTAGGACATGATAGTGTTGATGACGGAAAAGTTTCCTCCTACACCCCCCCCCCCCC
>CBVK0101980842.1:0-15735 GCA_900067695.1 Picea abies | reverse complement strand
ATATATCATAACTCATACCATTACCCATCAAACAAACTTGGGTCCATTACCCAAACCTGGGGTCTCCAACTTCTCATGGCCATAACTCTCTAACCGTGAGGAATTATGTGACATTCCACATACCACAGAAAATTAAATGAAAAGAACTATCCGTATAGGATATTTTCCCTGACAAAATCACTTTCCTTCATCTCATTATTCCATAATTAAGCATGGGTTCTCTTACTCTACAAAGCGTCTTCCTGTGAGGGCTTTCACCATAAAGGGACCACTTTTGGAGTTCATCCATATTTACTTCTTATCAATCATGACAAAACAATAATGATTCATATTTACATCAAACACTATTGGGTCCATTACCCAAAAAATTGTGCTACGGGTCTTTCTTCAAGGGTTGACATCAATGACAACCAACCTTAATCAACATCTTCAAACCCCAGAACCCAAAATCTTACCTTCGATGAGATTGATGGCTGTGAATCTCCCCCTGATCTGACGGTCCTGGCCGTATCAGGATTTTGGTAACCAGGAGTTCGAAATGAAACGACCCAAACCACTGGTCACTCCATTCCCCGAACTCCAATATGCGAGTTCTTATACGAGATCCAACGATCCTCAATGATTTGGATCCAACGTTCCATATCTTTTCAGAGTTTCGTGAATCGGGAGTTTACGATGTAGTGACTCCAAATATCTTGTCACTCCAATCCCCAAATTCCGATATGGGAATTCATGTATGAGATCAACGACCCTCGTTGATCTGGATCTGACGGTCACTATCCCTCCTGAGCTTAAGGGTGTTGAAAGACACTCTATCTTAATCACACGTTGGGGTACCAGGATTTCACGACTTGCAAAGACGAGGGGTCTTGCCCTTTGGTTTCCCAGATGTCGAAATGATGAAACTTATTCACACTAAACCGGCTCAACCACAGAGCACGTCGGGGTTTCATATACTGGGATTTCACGACTTGCGAAGACGAGGGGTCTTGCCCTCTAGTTTCCCAGATGCCAAAACACCGAAACTTATTCATACTAAATTGGCTCAACCATAGAGTGCATCATGGTTTCGTATACTGGGATTTCATGACTTGAAAAGACGAGGGGTCTTGCCCTCTAGTTTCCCAAATGCTGAAACATCGACCGACAGCCACGTGTCCCTCCGATGGATGGCTGTGAATACTTCGAGACTTTTAGGACTTTGACGAGTCCTCTCTCCCCTGCATGCACCATGTTAAACCTCATGTTCCTTTTTTGGATCCGACGGCTATCGATCCCCTGTGCTTGATCTGACGATTCAGATCTATTCTCCTGCGCACTCTTGTCTAGTTGTGTGGACGTAGGCTTGAGCAATCCATTTTTTCCTCTGCGAATCGACGATTCACCCTTCAGGACTTTGGGTAAATCCTCACCTCTATTTCCTCGAATTGAACCAACAGTTCAGATCTGATTTGGATCATAGTCTATTTTTCACTCTTAATCCTTCATACACTCTGAAACCTCCAAAGGGTTTCTCGACCTCTGCACTCCATCCAGGGTTCTTGCACACAACGGCGCAATCCTTCCTGAGCTTGTCCGGGACTTAAGGAGTTATGGGTTCGGTTTGCCTCGCAAAGAGCCTGTGTTGATCTGCACTACCTCTCCTGAGCTTAACAAACTTCATCCTTCAAGGGACTCTAAACAATTAGGAGGGTTGGCATGCATACATGAAACTGTGTCCAAGGTCGACGAACACACAGTTCGTGACTCTAGCTTATGCCTCCACAAGACACAAGCATTTACGAGTATAAAATCATCTCCTAACCATATAATTTCTTACTGGCCTAGTTATACAATCAAGCGAGTATAAAATCATCTCCTAACCATATAATTTCTTACTGGCCTAGTTATACAATCAAGCAAAAATAGGGGAGATACAGTGTATCCATTAATAAATATGCACAGTTCCTGAAACATACACAGTATAACCAATTCATACACAGTTACGGATAAATTACACAGGGTAGGAAATCGCTTATCTATTACAAGTTGTCGCCAACGAACTGACTGTGCGTGTTCATCCTTCCACTTGACCATAGGCATAGAGGCATTCATTCTTAGCACTCTGGCCACCCCTGTGCCAAGCCATGATATCACCAGGGAGTTCTCACAGTTCTTAGGAGCTATGTCTCTATTCCCAGCTTCTGCTCAGGTCCTGTTCTCTGCAACTCAGAGATTTCTCTTTTGGTTATGGCCTCGGTGAGGTTTCTCAGATGCTCCTCGGCATCAAGCTCACAGCCTTCAGTTTGTGACTCGCTGGAGAGCTCCGTGCATCTCCCTTGTGAGATTACACTCTTTTTTTCTGATGTGCCCTCTCCCGTGTGTATCCCTCTTACCTTGGAAGGTTTGTCGACCTATCCTGTTCCTTCTGTTAGAAGGAAGCTCAAGTCTGCAGGTCCGTATGGTACTTTAGGCTAACATCCCATGTTTCCATTCATGGGGGTGGTTGATAATTCAACCACCGGTCCTTTCTTCATTAACTAATTTCTCTCCTTGGGATCCGAAGGAGGTTGTCATCCTCATCAAGGGAAATTCGGGGTTATTTTTCATAATGAACCCTCTCTTATAGTTTTCACATTCTTCCTCTAGTGATATCATGGCCAATACTTTCAAGGCTTCACCCCCACAGTCAGTTATTGGCAACTCAAACAATAATACATTTACATTGTCGTCATGCATTAGCATGGTAATTCCTATTTTATGATTAATTACAAATTGGGGTAAAGAGGGTGTTACAATTCCCTCCCCCTTAAAGGAACACCGTCCTCGGTGTTCTTCCTCCAAACACCTGTCATTCGTTTCTCATTTAGCCACTTCATAATTCTTGACCTTCATCCTCGGTCAGGTCCTCTTTCAGGATTTTAGTCTTTATCATCTGCCTTCGATAATTCTTGGACAACAAGCACATTAATCACAATTTTGTGCGAAAACATCTTACTGTTGTTCAAAATTCAAAAGGAAATTTTCATAATCTTAGCACAATACTTATTTGTGTAGTTTGTGGATCTGTATCCACATCGTAGTTTAGTTATCCATGCTCATCGCTTTCCTTCACGTACCCATTGGGTGCATGATTCCAATTCAATAGTTCACAAGAGCTATCGTGATTTCATCTTCCTTTCCAAGGTTTTTTCGCACGAGAAACTACCCACTATGTGCATGATCCCAATAGTTTACAAGAATTATTAAGGTATCCTCTTCCTTGCGGTCACTCACCCTCCAGGCTCAGGCTCAGGCATCCCCTTCACTGTTATACAGTCCCCCGGGTGATCCATCTTTCCCTACCAAGGTTTTCTCGCACAAGAAAATTTTAGAGACTCTATCGAGTCTTACAGTCGAGGTGTCCCTCAGACTTGCTCTGTCGAGGCGTACCTCTGACTTGTGTTAACTCAACACAATAATTTTCAAGTGATCATGGCTTATCACGGGGTTTTCATGGCTTAGTAGTAGCCATGTTCATCATATTCATCTTTGACATCCCTCATCTGTCCTTTCTGGACATGTCTTTTCTTCTCACCTGTATCACAGGTATACAAACCTCATGAGACATCATTATAAATTCTAACTTTCAGAATTTTTATTGCAAATTTGTCACCCACAGATTTTCCAATCTCACAATTTGCTTTCATATTTGTTCCACACAAGAACCAGATTCATAATTATGGGACATTCCTTCCCATGATAGTTTGGATTAGTAGGCAATTGGCCTTCCTTATGGGCTTACAATGCTGCCATATCCAAGACCCCTTTGTTTCCTGCACTTTCAACTTCAATCGTCCAAACAACTTGTTAGCTTTTCCATGCATATACATTTTATTGCAACTTTACAACATCGTCACAACAATTTTAGAATTGTGCATACTTAACAATTAAATTACTTTCTCAAAAAGGAAATACCATTCCTTGCAATTTGGTTTAGCAAGCAATCAGTCTTCCTTATGGAATTACAACATTGCCATATCTAAGACTCTTTCTTCCATTCCTCGCAGTTTGGCTCAGCAGGAAATCGGTCTTTCCTATGGGCTTACCTCACTGCCATATCCATGACCCTTTTCTTCCTACAATTCATTCTTTCCACAACCAAACAAACTGTTAGTCTCATCTCAACATACCAAGATTTTCAAAACGTAATTCAACATTTCAAAGGGTTTTAACAAATGTGTCAATATCCATGGCCACATTCATACCCAAATGCACTCTTGCATTGATTTCAAGTTTGTCACACTTTATGACAGGTTATTGTCCATGGGGTGTTGGAATTTAACCAACCTTTTCCTCATATGGTTTATTCATTTTCTTTCATTCTTACAACAGGACCATACTGCCTGCTATAGGCTAATCACGATCCCAAATCAATACACATGAACTCAAAATTTTCACATGAATACCGTTATGCATTCCTTGATTGGTCAATGCATTCATGACATATTGGTTCATGAATTCTCCCAATGGTTACAAACAATGTTTACTACCAGAGGTTCATACCTCCATTATTCAGGTTCTCCTTCCCGAATCATACCTTACTTGGGTATCCAAGGCATACAATTGCCTTTCAAAGTTCATGCATAACACGAAGACAATAAAATATTTTAGAAGGGGTTCTTACCAAATCCCTTCATACCTTGTGCCACATAGGCATGAATATCTTTATACCGGTTCTTGTCTGCTAGCACTCTCTTTCTGATCTCTACCTCATCAACAGTGCTTTAGCAGGATTTTCACAGTCCTGTCAACAATGTTTCGACCATAGCCTTCCCATGGTCACCCTCTACTTGAGGTTGTTCATTTTTGGCAACTGTCTTTCTCAACAGTTCCAATCTTATTTCTTTCTACACATGACATACACCATAGGCACATTAGTAGTCATGTAAATTGAAATGCAAGTACCATAGCATTTAAATTAATAAATTATTTTCAGACATGTCCCATCATATCTTTATGTACTTCATCACACTATCCTTAATTTTTTCATGAGTGCAACACAACAGTTCTCAATCATTTTCACAATACTACAACCATCATCACTATGGTGTCAAAACCTGTTTATTTTTATCAGCGTACCAACTTTCTCATCCAAGGGAAAACATAATACTCAGCGAGGAAAGAGTTGAGGACTCTCCCCTTCTTCCAACTCTTCCTACATCACCTGGGACTTTTCAGCCCAGTCGAGTTATCTCTAAGGCCTCACTATCTCTTCTCTACTTTTGCAATTCTACTCCCTGTCGGGATCTTCCTACTCTTTTCCTTGAGCCGCCTTGGTTAGGCCTCACCATAACCCTTTTTGGGATACTGCAGTATGATTTAATAGAAACTCTTTGCTCATAACGAATCATGAACATGTGCATCCTACACACTTCCATTCGGTTATCAGAATGGTCGATAAACAGTTGTTAGTCTTCTATTAATTACATGATTCTTTCAAAATGTAATCCAAGATTCTTATATATGGATAGGCCTTGCAACCCATTGTCCAACCTTCAACAACTATTAGGGTTGTGACTCTGTTCTTCTGAAAAAGTCCTTACACAGTTCCTCCACTAGGAACTCCTTCGGTATGCAACTTCCTTGTTGCATATCCATCACTATCTGTGATGGCCTCAAGCTCGAATTAGCTTCAGCTTGTTAAGAAGCATTATTTAAGGGACATAGACATACCTTTCTGGTATATATTCTAGATTATGCATCAGCACATGTTCTAGGTTTTTGCTAACTTACATCCACGATGTACTTAGCTATACTCATAATCATAAGCCTGTGTGTAGTGGCCATAGGTATATTTTACAGCCCGCATGCATCTTTACTGTTAAGATTAGTCAATTCAGATTCTTTCACAATCCTTCTCATGTGATGCTCAAAGGCGTAATCATTTGTCTCTTATTATGACAAGAGAGAATCTTTTCTCATTTACCCTTTCATCTAATTATATTGGTACCTCCTGAGAAAATGGAATACATTCCCCTCAGGCTATTATTTGGAATATAACTTTCATGACTCCCCAGAATGGAGTCAACTATGCCTCCATAGTATTCATTTAATCTGGACAAGAGCAATACCTGCTTCACATTTCACTCATCAGGGAAATCATATTGGGCCTCTAGTATACTTATACTCTTACATCATACATGTGCATTACTTGCACGTTTAATATCATTCATACCTTATCAGTATTAATATCAAGCTTCCTATTATGAAGCTTCATAATGCATTAAACTCATGCACTCAAGTACAATTGAACACATCTAAGTATTCATCATACTAGTTCACGCCTTCTCCTCACATGACCACCAGTGGTGACCGCGATTCGAACTAAAAGGCACTACACATTTCACGATTTCCGGATTCCTGTCGCAAGGAACTCTGGTTCCTCGATCCTCGAAATACGAAAACCTGAAAGACTGAGGCTAAGGTTTTCTCATCTCTTTTATTCACATGACCCTTCACTTGTAACCTAAGGTCAACTCCTAGACATGCATCAGGATCTCGTGTTTCGACGAATCCGCGGACAATGCTCCACCATTTCCCAAACTTCTGATCCACGAGGGTCCGCCAACCTGGATTCCATGGTCTAGATCTCTTTGCCAAACAACGGTCCTGATCAAATCCTGGCTTTCCACCTTTCGGGATTCTTGCGGAGTCTTCACCTCCTAACTCCCGATTTCAAATCCCCAAAATGTGTATGTGTCAGATCAACGATCCACCGACTGTCTCGATCCAATGGCCCAGGTTGGATGTCAGGATTTCATGACATGTGAGTTCTCAAAACTCTGCCTGTTCACTTCTAAACCTCCAACTGCTGAAGATCCGATTACACTGGATCCACAGTTCAGGTCATCCGCTAACCAATGACCCTGATTGAGTCAATGATTTACCTTGCGCGACTTTGGGAAAGTCTTCGCTTCTATTTTTCCAATAGCCGAAACCTCGAAGCTCTAGATCAACAAATCTCATTGATTCCAATCTAATGGATATTATTCCTCCTGAGTTTGTGAGTGATGAGAGGTTATCATCCTTATCTTCTCCGCTGATCTACTAGATCTAGCGATTCACGGAATTTCGATATTCCTCCCTCCGAGAATTCCACCGTCCATTCAGATTTTCAATGAATTCCAGCCACAAACTTGGCATCAACTCTTCTGGAATCAACCTCTGTGTTCAACCTCCGGAGCTTTCAAACTTTAACACAAGCTTGTTTCTATATGCACTCCTTGTGCTCTATATTCACACTCGACATACGAAAATTTCCCCGCTATCTTTTCTGAGCTTTTAAGTTATTTATAGGACTAATCTCATAGTCATAAATCATACAGATGTTACCCTCTCTTTATGGGAACAACCAACAAGGGTCACTCTTGGGAATTAGCAACAGTCCCAAAGGACTCCTCTTAATCTTGTTTAAACAGATTATCCTTGTTTTCGATTCTAACCATTATAGGTCAGATAACCCGACCCTACATATTTTCATCAGTCCTCTCAATCATGAGGAGTCATATGCTCAGGGTTTAGTCTTTTAATAATATAGTAATTATAACTTTCTAAGGATCCTACCAGTCCTTACTAGATTTCCTAAATCATGAAGGAGTTCTTCATGAGGATCTTAATTCTTACCTAA
This sequence comes from Picea abies, assembly GCA_900067695.1. Taxonomy (NCBI): domain Eukaryota; kingdom Viridiplantae; phylum Streptophyta; class Pinopsida; order Pinales; family Pinaceae; genus Picea; species Picea abies. The sequence goes on along the minus strand of CBVK0101980842.1, from coordinate 8,087 downwards.
CCAGCCATCTCAATTTCAAGATACTCTACCTGCTTCAGTAGGTATCCATCGTCACACTATAACAAAACAACTCAGTTCATGTCCCTTTTCTGGCTCGTGCAGCTTCATAGAACAATTTATTCCACCTTTTTTATTCATACTTAGGTCTTATCAGTAATATTTCTCAGTGCATCCCTACTCCTATAAGAGTAGTTATCATTTTGACAAAGGAACAATATAATTCCTTTGTTGGAATTCCGTAGAAATTCCCAAATTACAGTTTCATTCTACAGTCCTTCTCCTTAAAGAGAAAATGCAGATAACAATATCTCCTTACATGACTCGTACATGAGCCCAAGAAGGCCAAGTGTTGTAACCATGCTCTGATACCAATTTGTCACATACCCACTACAACAAAAATAAAATTTGTGCTCTTCCTCAAGGGATAGAATCCATGAATTCCTACGGGGGCCTAACGCAGGCTAGCTCTTCCCTATTACACCTCCATGTGATCATTGGTTATGACCACAGGCCAAGCCAAGAGGCACCTTTCAAATTTCGTGACTCAGTGATGCAAGAGAGTCAAGTCTTTCGACTCTTCAAACCCTGAAACCCGAAATCTTACCTTCGATGAGATCGACGACTACGAATCTCCCCTTGATCCGACGCTCCTAATCATATCGGAATTTTGGTAACTGGGAGTTCGAAATGTAGCGACCCAAACCACTAGTCACTCCATTCCCCGAACTCCGATACGCGAGTTCTTATACGAGATCCAACGATCCTCAATGATTTGGATCCAACGTTCTAGATCTTTTCAGAGTTTCGTGAACCGGGAGTTCACAATGCAGTGACTCCAAATCTCTTGTCACTCCAATCCTCGAATTCCGATATGGGAATTCGTGAATGAGATCAATGACCCTCATTGATCTAGATCTGACGGTCACTATCCATCTTGAGCTTAAGAGTGTTGAAAGAAACTCAGTCTTAATCGCGCGTCGAGGTACCAGGATTTCGCGACTTGCGAAGATGAGGGGTCTTGCCCTCTGGTTTCCTGGATGCCGAAACACTGAAAATTATTCACAATAAACTGACTCAACCACAGAGCACATCGGGGTTTCGTATACCAGGATTTCATGACTTGCGAAGATGAGGGGTCTTGCCCTCTGGTTTCCCAGATGCCGAAACGCTGAAACTTATTCACACTAAACTGGCTCAACCACAGAGCGCGTCGGGGTTTCGTATACCAGGATTTTGTGACTTGCAGAGATGAGGGGTCTTTCCCTCTAGTTTTCCGGATGCTGAAACACTGACCGAAAACCACATGTCCCTCTGATGGATGGCTGCGAATTCTTTTGTACTTTCAGGACTTTGACGAGTCCTCTCTTCCCTGCATGCACCAGGTTAAACCTTGTGTGCCTTTTCTAAATCCAACAACTATCGGTCCCCTGCGCTCGATCTGATGGTTCAGATCTATTATCCTATGCACTCTTCTCCGACTGTCTGGACGTAGGCTCCAATGGTCCATATTTTCCCCTACGAATCGATGATTCACCCTTCAGGACTTTGGGGAAATCCTCACCTTTATTTCCTTGAATTGAACCAATGGTTCAGATCCGATTTCGATCACGGTCTATTTGTCACTCTTGAGCTTTCATATGCTCTGAAACCTCCAAATGATTTCTCGACCTCTGCACTCCATGTAGGGTTCTTGCACACAACGGTGCGATCCTTCCTGAGCTTGTCAAGGACTTAAGGATTTCTGGGTTTGGTTTGCCTTGTTGAGAGCCTATGCCGATCTACACTACCTCTCTCGATCTTAACAAAATTCATCCTCCAAGGGACTCTAAACAATTAGGAGGGTTGGCATGCATACATGAAATTGTGTCCGGGGTCGACGAACACACAGTTCGTGACTTTGGCTTATGCCTCCACAAGACACAAGCATTTACGAGTATAAAATCATCTCCTAACCATATAATTTCTTACTGGCCTAGTTATACAATCAAGAAGAAATAAGGGAGATATAGTATATCCATTAAGAAATATGTACAGTTCCTGAAACATACATAGTATAACCAATTCATACACAGTTACAACTAAATTACATAGGGTATTAAATTTCTTATCTATTACAGGTTGCCGCCAACCAACTGACTGTGGGTGTTCGTCCTTCCACCCAACCATAGGCACAGAGGCATTCATTCTTAGCACTCTGGCCACCCCCATGCCAAGCCATGATATCACCAGGGAGTTCTCACAGTTCTCGAGAGCTATGTCTCTATTCCCAGCTTCTGCTTGGGTCCTTTTCTCTACAACTCAGAGCTTTCTCTTTCAGTTATGGCCTCATCAAGGTTTCTCATATGCTCCTTAGTATCAAGCTCGTGGCCTTTAGTTCGTGACTTGCTGGAGAGCTCTGCGCATCTCCCTTGTGATCTTACACTCTTTTTTTTTGGTGTCCCCTCTCCCATGTGTATCCCTCTTCCCTTGGAAGGTTTTTCGACCTATCATGTTCCTTCTGATAGAAGGAAGCTCATGTCTACAGGTCCCTGCGGTACTTCAGGCTAACAACCCATGTTTCCATTCATGGGGGTGGTTGATAGTTCAACCATTGGTCCTTTCTTAATTAACTGATTTCTCTCCTTGGGATCCAAAGGAGGTTGTCATCCTCATCAAGGGAAATTTGGGGTTATTTGTCATAATGAACCCTCTCTTATAGTTTTCACATTCTTCGTCTAGTGATATCATGGCCAGTACTTTCAAGGCTTCACCCCCACAGTTAGTTATTGGCAACTCAAACAATAATACATTTACATTTTCCTCATGCATTAGCATGGTAATTCCTATTTTATGATTAATTACAAATTGGGGGAAACAGGGTGTTACAGAGATGACCAACCTACAATCCATGGAATCCAATTTCACTAGTCTAATCTTCTAGGGAAAAACTATCTCACTCAAAATTGACACTAAATAGATGAATTTAAAATTCATGTTTCAAGCCAATTTATATTATTTTGACCTAATTATTATTTTGACCATATACAAGCACTTTAGTTATGCTCTTTTTTCATTGTTTTCATTTTTTATTCATTTTCTTAATCCCTTTTAGTCCATTGATGTTTTTTTATGTGTAGGCACCATTTTTTGATCATTTTTTCCCAAGGAGTTCACTCTCCCTTCAATCATACTTCTTCAAACTGGCATTTAGACCTCATATTTCCCTTTGCATTCATTGAATTTGACATTTTTCCACCTTTATATATTACCATTGTATCAACCTCGTCACCCCACCACAAGTTTCCCTACCATTTCAAGTTACATTATTGTGATTATGGGATGGTAGCACTCCACTTTCATGGGTTTCTCTACTTTATCACATTTTTTATTATAGCTCCTATGTTGCTAATTCCCCATTAGTTTAAAGAGTTTGTATAGTCTATATGACATTAAGAGACTCATGCTTCATTCTTTCCATTTACTAAGTTATACCCCCAAACTCTCAAGCGATTAGTATTGGTTTTTATGCTCTTGTTCTCCCCATGCCATTAAAATCCTATTTTAAACTCGAAGAACCCTACCTTTATTGCTTCCATATTCTATCATACTCCCTACACATATTTTTGACCTATTGACAAGTTCAAATGGCTTGTGAAGTAGGTAAAGGAAAATTCCCAATGGATGGTCCCAATTAGACCTACTATCATTTGGGATAGCACTTCCGACTAGTGTGTGGACCTGATTACCAACGAGGATTAATATAAATGTAAAGAAAATTAGATTGTCCTCCACAAAATCCTATTTATAAACTATTTAAACTATCTGAAATAGAATTGAAAGTAATTATTATAATCTCTTTCCATTCTATCATATCCTATCCTGATCATGAGAAATACTAGATAAGTGAATACATTTCCAAAATTATACTATTGACAACATAAATCGTTCATATCAATCAACAATATATTAAAACAATGAAATTGCATATATAATCACAAATAGTTGCAAAAAAAACCTGTAATATCATCATTGTACCCATTATAAATTATAATAGCATAAGTACCTTAAATACTGAACAAAGAAGTAGTTCATATGAAAAGCATTCAAGAAGCTTAAATAACAAACACATATGTACAGTAGTCATGCACGCATTTGAAAACAACCATGATATCAAAATTCCTACTGCTCTTTATATATTCAAAAATAATAGTATTATTAGTCTATACAATGGGAAAAATTCTATCTATATTCATTGGAGATCTCTTTTATAAGACAAGAGAGTCTGTTCACATTCTGTATTTGTCCTCAATTTAGATGACAATTGCATCCTATCATTTCCAATATCCTTTCCTTTTATATAGTTCAAATTATTCTTTATAGAAAATATACAAAACAAAACATTATTAAGCCTTGTCCGAGGCTATGTCATTTACAAAATTGATCCACGAGTTGTATGATTGAGTTATTTTTCTTAACATGTCCAATCTTACTTCCTCAAGCTCCATCTCTCCATCTTATACCCTGTTGGCTACCTCTAACTTTGAATGCCTTCAGGTTCCCTTTACAAACTCATATGTTGTTGACATACATTTCATGGGTTGGATTAAGTTTTAACTAAAAATTTCTTTGTTGACTTTGTACAACTATTCAATTTCCTGCTTGGTCTTTTCTCTAATATTCACCACCTCTACTACCCTAGTCCCACTAGGTCCTGCCTTAGTCAATTATTCATTGAGTGGCATGTGTTCCAACAACTCATTATCATAACTCCACATTCTTGTATAGGTCTATTTGGTGTTGCATATGGTTCCATGTACTCCTAGGTAAGTGATCTTCCATATATCTATAAACATATGAGTTTTACCGTGCCCCCTTTTAGTGAAACTTAAAAAAGTTGCAGGGGCCTCTTTGTATGGATTTTTCCAGTGCACTATTATTTCAAATGCATGCTCTGTATCATCATACTGAACCTTAATCTCTCTTAGTTAACCATACAATTTCACAATTTCTTCATTATGACCTTGGATATTGTTATCGCATGGTTTGTAGGAAAGGTTTAAGGAGCTTGAGTCAAGGCTTGAAACCGGTGTAATAGGAGCTTCCCCACCCACTTTCACCTCGATGGGGAGCTCTTTCTATTTAGGAGGGCTAGTCCAAGGGAGACGTCCCTATGTAATCTGGGTTTCCAAAGGGATAAAGGTATAATGGATCAAAGTGAGAGATTCCCTTTACAGATTACTGCCAATAGAGATAGTCAAATAAGATATTGTTCCACTGGATGGCACCTATTTGCGAGACAAGATAGATAAAACTAGAATATGTGCTGCAGTGGGTTAGTACTTCAAAAGCATTAATGAATATCTTCAAATATACATATGAGCAATGATCAAATGCTATTATTGACTAAGTCAATGATTTCCAAACAAAGACCAATGACTAATATCACTCCTTCAATAAAGCATAGGAAATAATTAGCATTCAATGTGCACAATTAAAACCTTGTATTATATCACAATGCAGTAAATATCTCAAATCAGCTCATATAGATGATGTTGCTGCATCACCTATATTGTTGCTGCTATGGATGTGACATCAAGCACTAATCAATAGGTCAAAATGAAGACAAAGAGTAAAACGTTTTCTTCAATAAGCTTATAAATGCAATTACTAACTCAATGTCTATCAAATGAGGTGAGAAAAGTCACAACGTTGCAAGCTAAGCAAAAGATAAAAGTAATGTGACGTCACCTATATAGTTTTGTTGCAGTCACTATGATGTCAGCCTTAAATGATGGGTTAGAGAGGCCAAAGAGGCAAAATTTGCAAATTTAACCAAGGAAAAAGTTGAATACCTCTATGGCTACCTAGAGGAGACCTAGCCGCAACTTTTAGTGTAGGCAAGAGTTAAAATAGGCTAGGATGTCACCTCTAGGGTTAGGGTTAGTGAACAGCTAGGGTTAGATTCTAGGTTAGTTAGGGTTTCAAATAAAGGGTGTTTTGAAAGAGTTTAAGGATAAACAAGCTCAAAGAGGTATCCCTAGACTAGTGCCTTGGGTTAATGGAGTCAATTGAAGTGAGACTAATGGTTTAGGAGGAACTTAAAATTAAGGACAAGAGAGTTAGGGTTTGATGGTGTTGCTATGGCAAGGCCACCAACCCAAAACCCTAAGAAGGAAAGACTTATCTAGGTGTAGCTAAGGCTAGGCCTAAAGCTTCCTCTTCTCTCCTTAAGACTTCTTTGGAAAAACGGCTAGCTTACAAACACAAACTTATGGCTGAAAAGTGTTGCTTAAATACAAGGCTTTTCAAAACCCTAGAAGTAAACCCTAGGTGTAAACTAAATTAGGCCTAGGATGCCTTCTTTCTTCAATTTGTGTTTAAAACTAACTCAAGAAAAGAGATGGCTAGTGTAGCTATGGCTAGGCTAAACCTTCTCAAATCAAATGGCTATAAGCTTCTACCATGGGGACATAAAGCCACAACCTACTTGTGTGTTGGCTCCCTAGGGTTTAAAGATTAAGCAAATTATGACTATGCATGAAAGATATTTAATCCACAACCATTCACTCAAGAAGTTTTGAAGAGAAAACACTTACAATTTCATGAAGAAGCATTAATCATTCCCTAGTTGTAAACCTTCCAATGATAAAAAGCACCACTTTGCCAAAAAATAGTCCTCCAAGAAGTTGCGCCTCACTCCAAAAGAGAGGATAAACCAAGAACAAGAGCTAGAAATGTCACTCTCCAAGAGATCAAGTTATGTTATGATAAAATGAAGAGGCAACGTCCTCTATTTATATGATCTCATGACCTTTAATTTACAAAAATAGGTCAACAAAACAGCCGACAAGGCTGACATTACATTATTCAATTAATTTGTCACTTTACATGCTAAAAATGCCAAACATGAGCTAATAATGGAGACGTCAGGCCCCTTTAAGGGAGACGTTGTCCCTTTTAGGGCATAATCACCATCTTGCAACCCAGACGTTGGCCCTTCTGGGGCTCCTGCAACCTGCTGAGTGTGCCAAACAAGCCCAACACGCTTCTCTCTGCTCCAGAAAGCATTCAGCTAACCCTGGGTGGCGTCCAATCCATCTAGGTCAACGTCCCATCTGCAAGGGGCTGATCCCCATAGGCTAAGTCTCTACCAAGACGTCCTGATGAGGGCATCCTTCTTCTTCTCTGTGCAAGGGCTCATCACAACTCTGTCCTGCCTCTGCCATCCCAGCAACCACCTGATGGGCTCTTCAGCCCCATGGAGGTCCGAGCTAATCATCTCCCCATGTGCACCGATCCTCTCGTACCTGTCCGTCGGGCATGGTCCTGCACATCAAAGACTACGCCCTCCAGGGGCTCATCAATCCTAGACATCATAGCAATGTAAATCATATCTCATCATTAAATTTATCAAACATATGCGTGAAATCCCTAACAATTCATCTAATAGCTCTAAGACATTACACAGACCCACTATACAAGGCTAAGGTAACCAACAAGACCACCTATTGGGCTAATACCCACAGGAAATGGAAAGTTTCCTCGAAGGATCATTCAAGCCATGTGTAATGTGGTGATATGGTTTTAGGGATGTCCAGTCATAGTCAGACCAAGGGCTGGTGTTGTCTGTGGGTGCCTTTGTAGGAGGCGAGTTGTACCCGTCATGGATGCATTTTTTCCAAGCCCTTATTGCCTTATCTTTCTTTATTTGCATTTTTTACTACAAGCCTTGATGAAGAGGACACTTCCTTGGCTTGGTGGCCAGAGCTGACAGCGTTACCCACTGGTGTCTTTGCAGAAATGAGAAGGCTGGCTCGTGATGAGACCCCCTTTCCTTTGTCCATGCAACCAAAGGTCATTGCCCTGGTTTGGTGACCAGATAGTGGCAATGTCATACCGCTAAACACCTATGAACATAATGGGCCGGCTCGTGATGAGACCTCCCATCCTCTTGGNAGACCTCCCATCCTCTTGGTTAGGTCTTGCATTTATTTATTTCATTTTTTTCTTAGGGTCCCTTAGTTTCTTATCGAGAGGCTTTTTATTGCCTTCTCAGGGATCCCCTAGGCGAAGCATCTCTAGGTTTTCATTTTCCTATGGCTTTTATC
>CBVK0101980835.1:0-11065 GCA_900067695.1 Picea abies | reverse complement strand
TATTAACTACAATAAAGAAAATACAATCTCCATCGATCTCACACGATGGTTCAACCTCTCAACATTTAAGATCTTCTTTAATTACGATCTTTTCAAGATATTTATATGATATGCCATCTTTAAATTCAAAATTACTTCAAAATGTGCGCTAGGGCATTGTGTTGTCCTCCACTTGTGCTTTGATGGTGATGCTCCTGCATCACAATTGCATCAAGAGAAAACCTCGAGGATGGTAATTGACAAAGAAAAAAAAATCTTAAACCACCCCATCAATAACACCCAAAGTAGCAACATGTAGCATCAACCAAAAAAATGGTCCAACCGAAAACAAAGGAGTCTCTTTTGGGTCCACAACCCCTCATGGTAGTGGCATGGAGAAGGATACGACCTTAGTGCCACCAAATCCCTGTGGGGGTTTAAAAGACCTCTATGAATAAGGTAATCAAGATTTAGAAAAGAAGGTAGATCTAATACCTCGCATGGCAACTTTGAGTTTCTGATTCTTTTTAGCAAATTAGTCTCCGTAATGACTCCACCAACTCATGTCAATTTAACTTTCTGATTCTTTTTAGCAAATTAGTCTCCGTAATGACTCCACCAACTCATGTCAATTTAACTTTCTGATTCTTTTTAGCAAATTAGTCTCTGTAATGACTCCACCAACTCATGTCAATTTAACTAGCAAATTAGTTTCTGTAATGACTCCACCAACTCATGTCAATTTAGCTAAATGGACCGTTGCTTGAAAGAAAAAAGGAAAAAAAAATCTACATATGACAAATCACAACACTCACAGACCATGTAACTTTTAAGTTTCTCTTAAAGATAATAAAGTTATGTAACTTTTTAAACTTTTAAGTTTCTCTAGAAGATAGTTATGTACACTCAATGACCATGTAACTTTTAAATTTCTCTTGAAAATAATGAAGTTATGTAACTTTTTTAACTTTTAAGTTTCTCTTGAAGATAGTTATGTAACTTTTTTTGTTTGTCTAGAAGATGATGAAGTTGTGCACAATTGTGCTTGTAAAAGATTTTGTTTTACTTATTTTCATAAATATAAACCAACTTTTAAAAAATTATATTTAATATTTTTTTCATTTTAATTTATTAATATAATAATATTTTTCAAATAAATAAATTAAGATAATTTTATTTATATATAAACTTTTTAATACTAATCAATGTATTGCTCTAACTTCTGTTTATTTATTTGTTTACAATAATTTATTTATGATTTATTATTCATATTAATTTCTTTATATTAAACATATCTATTCTGGAGACATTGTACGATGAAAGTGGAAGACAAGGTAGAGTAAGATGCAAGAAATTTAACATGTAGTATGAAACAAAAGTCACCGTGACTCTTTATCTGAATTCCAAAATTCCAAAAAGTGTGGCTATGTATCAAAATTAGCAGTGTATTTTCGGACACAAACATGAACAGTAGTAGCTTCTGTCTCCATAGATACACGCAAGGATAAAACTCATCCTGATCCATAAATAGAACAGTATCAGACCACATTCTGTCTGAGACTTGGCCAACAAGAGCAAGTAGAAAGCTACTGAAAGCTACTGAGCTTACTTTAAAAAAAAGTTGGAAGGTACTTGGGGAAAAACAAAAGCATTCATTAATGGAGTTTTTGAAAAAGTAATGAGTGAGGTGCATGAGACAAAGCTATTATCGATAATGGACTGTGCACGTACAAGGTGTCCCACAACATTTCGGCTCAACCACACATTGATATCCGGTTTGTGGAAACAGAGGAGTGTGGGCAGGACATTGAAAACAAATGGGTAATGATAGGAGAATATGGAGGTTCAGAGGACAAATTGATACAAAAACAAAGAGGTTGGAGGAGGTGACTGTCAGAAATGACGACTGTCAAATGAGTGATTCTTTTAATGGGGAAAGGATCGTCCAAGGCGGTGGACTCACCCCTATTCCAGGACTGGGCATAGACATTTGTGTCTGTGCCCACACATTTCTTCATTAAAATCTTAACAAAAATTTGGTCTCCCCAGCATATAATAATAATAAGATTATCGAGGTTAACTAGCGAACCAATTTACGAAACTCGGCCTCATTGTCTGTGCAGAGCAGGAATCATTTCCCGAGTTTGAGTAATAGTGATGTCATCTGAATCATTGAGGTAAATGCCCTCCTTCGATCGAGAACTGTAGTCCATAATATTATTATCTTCTTATTTTGCCTTCTTAAACACTAATTTAAGGGCAACTTTGAAGGGTTTTTTTTCGTTTATGGTCAGTCAAGTGCACAGAAGAATAGAAAAAACATGGTGACAGGCGTTGTGGAGATTGATCAGAGTTTTCTGACAACAGCTGGGTGATTACTTATATAAATCTCTAGCGTGGCAACTTACCAAGTCCGTGACACCCACAGCTGCTGATTCTCCGTAACAGAAATTTTGTCAATGTGAATGTGAATGGTTGCTGCAGAGGAGGACGAGAACCCAGGTAGGGATTAGGGCTTTTTCAGTTTAGTTGAGCAGCGTATTTATAAGAAACAAGTGGTGGTGGATGGATTTGATCCCGCGCCAAAGGATCATCATGAGGACCAGGCAGCTGAGGTTTAATTCAAGGCAGCAACAGTTCCTGAGCCGTTTCAGAGTTCTCTACTGCTTTGCTATACTATTCTTCTCTACATTGCTTCTGCTGGCTTGTGCGATCGCTGGTGTATCGTCCTACGTTGGTCAGTTCTTTCACCAATTCACTTGTCTTTACATACAAGATTAATCAATCGATCCAGAATATGCTTTGAATGTCCAGTATACTGTATTTTGCAGACATGACACTTGCATTTCTCCTTTGCCCATTTGCATATATCCTCCCTCTACCTATTCATAGAATATAATTCTTTACGTCCACTGGAAACAATGGAAACCATGTAAGATTTATGATGCTAAGAATTAGAAAAAAAAAACGCATTTATAGTTTTGATATACTTCATCTTAAAGATAATGTCTCAACCTGCAATATCTCTCAACAACCTGGCATTTATATCTTCAGGACCTGTTGGCCCTGGTCAGAATCCATCAGACCTTTATCAGAACCAGTTTTTTACAGAATGCCCACTGTATGTTACTATTCCCAAATATGTTTTTCATACACAGAGCTTAATAACTGCGATCAAATACTTTTTAACATTAATTAATAGTTATTTTCTTCTCTGTGGTTGTGAGGAATTTGTTATCCTCTCCACCCAAGTTCAATTCTCATGAATAATCAAAATGCTCATAAACAATCAAAATAGTCATATTAAAATGGCTTGAAACCAATATGTATTGGAAAGTTCATTCAAAATTAAAGGAACTGCTATTTCAGGAAAGAAAATATCCCTTAAAAAAAATCTCCCCAATTCCATCTTAATGTAATAAAAAACCTAATTTTTCATGTAAATTTTTTTTTAACTATTTGTTGATAGTCAGAAACATTTATTTTGTGTACAACATTTTCATTAATTCATTTAAAATCTGAGTTAACATGAATCTATGAATCGTGATAATCTATTGCTCTGTCAAACTCTTTAAATTTCTAAAAACAATGTATCAAGGGTGGTCAGCCATTTGAGTTTTTGTGTTTTGAATGTCTTTTCTACTGACTTAAATGATGACTGAGCCAGAGATGACTAATGTCAGAGCCTAGAAATGACTAATCATGATTTTGCTAACGTTGTTATCATGGTCATTAACAGAGCTGTCAATCACAAAACCTTGCAGTCTGAAACAGAACGGACTAGTGGATTTTTCAAAGGATATTAAGGTATGGGCTAAATTCATATTCTCTTCAACTGTTCCACCACTACGTTAGTTCATTTCTGCTTTGGTCCAATGACCAAATTCTGGATTTAAACCTAACTACCCAATAACATAATTTTCATTTTTCATGGGTTACAGGAAACATTAGATTTGCAGCAGCAACACCATGAAAATGGAGCCTTGGATTACAGAATAGGAGGAAGGAGATATCTGAGCGGGCCAGGATCCTCCCCGCCTCGTTGCACCTCTAAATGTGGGAAATGCACGCCATGCAAGCCTGTTCATGTGCCTGTACCCCCAGGGACTCCTGTAACGGCCGAATACTACCCGGAGGCCTGGAGATGCAAATGTGGTAACAAATTATACATGCCCTGATCAGCACCCCACTGATCTTCCTGCCCATGCAGCTACAATACATATCATTCATGATCATAGCGATATATACATATATATATATATAAATCGTTTATATACTCACTTGTAGGGCTGTTCAGACCCTGAGCAGCCCTCCATGATATGGTACTAACGGCTTCTCTTGTAACGTGCTCGTGTCTTAGTTTTAATTACGAGTGTAGTTTTTTTTGTCTACGAATTTTATTTCGTCGAGACACAGAGTTATTGTATTTTATTTCCAAACCCCAACAAGCCGACGATGATTATAATGGCTGATGATCATGAATATACTGACTGTGTAATCAATGCAGAAGACTTATTTGAAATGGAGATTATCATGTGCAATTTAATATTTCTAAAATCGACTCATCGATTTGCTTAGCTTGTATCTCGAGATTCGAAAACGAGGCTGGCGATTTTGGCAGGAATGGTCGAATAATTGCACGGTAAATTGTCTGTCTGCCTCGGAGGCATTTGGGTTGTCAGATTTGAATCGAACGGCTCAGTTAGACGGCGATTGCTGTCACTGGTGATATACAGTTGGGAGTTTTTGTCATTTATATGACAAGACACACTATATTTACTTGAACTCGCCTTTCTAATGGCGCGCATGCACGTTACTCTGGGATTATAGTTTAAGTGGACTTCACTAAATTTTTTACCAGGCATCAGATTTCTATGAATATTTACCCTACTCTACTGTATTCAAGCAAGCACGACTGTGACCAGGTACAAAGTACAGCAGGTGGTGTAGGATAATTGTCTAGTTATGTTATAACGGATCCCGGGTTTGTGTTTTGGGTATAGGTTTCATCCATGAAAAGCCAAGCCTCGATCAATGCTCTTCACCGTATAATACAAGCATCATAACTCATGGTGTATTGCAATGTCTTTAAAATATATACTTGCCTTTTATCTTTTGTTATAGGTGTCGAGGAGGTTAAAGGGATTCTATTCCATGTTTCCTAGTTATATTCTACATGTTTTTGTATCATTAGTTTTGGTTTGAGAATCTAGATAAGTGCTCATGGTACCAACAAAAGAATAAATTGTAGCCATCTTTGACCAAACATGTAGGTTTGAATTGGTTTATGTTGGATATTGAAAATGTTAGGTTTGATACTTAACACTTAACACATAGTCCATAGTGTCTCAAAATGCTAGGTTTGATACTTAACACATAGTCCATAGTGTCAAAGGGCAAATCAAAAAGTCATAAATTGTAATCATCCTTGACCATAATGTAGGATTGAATTGGTTTATGTTGGATATTGAAAATGCTAGGTTTGATATTTAACACATAGTTTATGGTGCCAAAGGGAAAATCAAGAAAGTCATGAGGCCAATTGAGATGGGATAACTAAGGGCGATGTTGAGAGGGTGCGATGTTGAGAGGGTCACAAGGTAATAGATGGGTTTTTTAATTCAATCGAAGGGGATTGCATAGATATGAATTGCATATATAGATATATGTATTGCATATTTACCCTCTTTTTGGTGGATGCAAAGAGGTAGTTCTTAGGAGTCAATATTTCATTCCAATAAATAAGGCATTAAAAGGTTATCTCCTTATCAACCCTTGGCTAACAAAGAGGTATCACTTTGATGTCAACAAATTACTTCTTTAGAGATAATGCCTTTTCTAATGCCTTTGCTAGAAGGGTAATTTGTAACAAAAAGGCATTATCTCTTAAGGGGATTGCAACTACAACAAGGATGGTTATGCAAGAGTGGGCTATCAACAAATGAGAGATGGAGACATGCCACAACTCGTTCCAACTACAATTTAATACATATGGTGAATGTTCCAAGTGGTACTACACATTTATTCATGGCACTGTGTCTAATTGAAACATTATTAAAGAAGAACCATTGTGGCAATGCCTATAATTAGAGAGGATGGATCATGATCCATAAAGGATAGGTGGAAGACATTGAGTCTCAATGGGGAACCATTAGGTATGCTAAAAGGAGCATTTATTTGTTGATATTTGTTGGGATGCCTTGGTTTGGCCCACATTACAATATTGAGATTTAGGACTTTAAGGATTTGATCCCCACGCTCTACACATCGGTACTTGGTCTTGTATCTTCCCTAGTAATATCTTATTAATGAGGAACACATATTTTTTGTGTGTTATCATTACATGTATGTAATTTTGTTTATGCATGATATCTAAATTGTGACTAAATACATATAGTAGAGAATTTTTGGGCTTCTTGTGTTTCTATCTTAGTCATTTTTACTTGGTTCATGTAAGTATTTTGAGAATAAGTGAATGACTAAGAAGACTATGGTTTATCTATTATTGGTTGTGTATTCATTATTCATTTTTTGATTTGCCAACATTATGTATAAAACCTTCTATTGATCACCCTATTATTGTGTTTAGTTTGCACAGTTTGTGTTTGTTAGTTATTGACTCCTTCCTAGATATTGAGATTCATTCTTTGGTTGTTTAGTTAAGCTAGAAAAGAGTGTGTATCCCCACTTGAGCATATTAGAGGCATTGATTTGTAGTAGATCTAAGGGATCCACGTCACATTACCTTCTATCTTAGGTAAGTATAACTTCCATTCACCTTATAGCTAGCTTAGAGAAGTGACCATAAAGCCTGCTTGAAATTTTTTTGCATAGCTCGAGCGAGGTTCAGAAAGGTCAACCCTGAGTTATAAGGGTTGATTGTCCCAACCTTTCACTACACTTTCTTAAGTAATATGTAACAAACCCTTCTAACCCAAGTAAGATAGCCTTAGATAGAAAAGTCATTAATAGGGTCATGAGATAACACTGGATATCAGGATGTTGTGCTTACTTACCTTCATTAGAAGGATTGGCCTTGAAAGGTGGTAAGCTCAATTCTAAAGGGTCTTACCAAGTGGGTTGTAATTAATTTAAACCTTAGCATCATGAGATTACCTTCCTAAGGGAATGAATGGGCATGGAGAAGGAACCCCCAAGAGGGTTAAACAATGTTGATTGAGCTTTGGGATGATGCAATATTCAATATTTTATGTTCAAATAAAAAAATAGGATTTCTTTTGCAAGGGAAGGGAAAATTATTATATAAAGTAAGGGACCTCAAACTATTGTAGACATGAGTTGGTTAAATATCTTGGCTAGGAGGTTGCAAACATCATGCATCAATCCAATACCATTGAAACAATGTAATATGAGAACCATCTCATCCTTATCCAAGTATGTACCTATAAAATTAGTTATTACTCAATAGTGCTCCTAAATCGTGAAGGGGGCATGAATCCCTCTTTTTTTGTGATTGTAATTGCATCGTTGAGTGGCATGGAAGATTTATTGTAGCATACCCAACCCCCTACAGTACACCATTTGAAGTGATGGGATACTAAAAAACATTGCAAATTTTGTTCTGATACTCAATGGAAATGAAAACCATGGTACCCTCTGTGCATAAATTGATTTTATTGATTGGTTGTAGCATTCAACAACTGAAGCAAAGATACATTGACCTTAAACATTCAATTTTGACTTTAACACATCAATGTAATCCTATAATTATTTCATGCATGATTATGTAAATTAAATCTATAAACAAAGAATTGAACAAACTATAAAATGATAAAATGTGAAACGTAAAACACAATAATATGGAATTTCATGACATTGTCAGATTAATTATCTTTCTAGGAAAATAATCCTCCAACTGGCTACAAATGAAGGATGCTCCACCCAACCTTAGGCTCTCTGTCACACTTAATATTTCTATGGTAGAGTCCACCCTTGAGTTGAGGCTATGAATCCACATGGATGAAGCCCTAAGCTCTGGCTCTAAGTCCTCTTACTCAACCCATAACCCAAAAAATATCAGAGGAAAGGAATTACTCTACATCTATCCCAATCAACCAACACTCTTCCCCCTCATCTCGCATGAGAATGAGATCCCCTTCTCTACCAAATATCCCCTTATGCTATCCCAATTCCCTTTTAGTTCTCTAGCATAGGTTGGTTAGGGAATCTCTTTATTGTGACTCTAGGGATTCTCAGTTGTAGGAAAGAATCTCCTTTGCCTCAACCATCAACCTAATGATCTATAGGATTCATAGGAATTTCTATGCCTATAATAATTCACAAATATATTATAGTAACATTGTAATTGTTACCATAAGTATAATGAAACAACATAAGTCTGTATGAAAGCACACCTTCAATTCTTCAAGGAAGATTCATCATAATCATCATACAACAACCTTATTAACATCTCATCCCATATATGTACAACCTTCATTCAATGTTCATACTACAATCATACAACACTAAGAATAATCCTGCATGCTTGAATTTACAAGAATTATTTGCATGTTAATCTCTCACCATGTGTCATCATTAGAAGCTCATGTTTCACTCTAATCCCAAACTTAGGGTAACATAAACAAAGGTTAATTAATCTAGGTACATGATCAATATTTTAAGGACTTTAGTTTAATTCACCAGCTAAGGTATTTCTCCATTATCCCCCCTTAAGCATCCTATTATAAGCTCCCTTTCACATCCCGCACTAGTGGAATCACAATTCCCCATCTCTTTTTAGTCCTTTGTTTGTAGTCATTAGGGTTTTTATATTATAATCAAATGTATAATTACAATTCACATATGGTATTGGCTTACAACCATCTCTTCACTACATTTACATTCATATTTTGGGGTCAAAACTAAGTATTTCATTCCTCTCCCCTTTAAATTTGCACCATCCTTGGTGCATATCAACATTGAATACAATAACAAAACTCCACATCAAAATTTTCAAATAAATGTTGGTATGCCTCTCACTTGGAATCCTCTAGTTCCCACATTGCTTCCTTAGGGATGAACTGGTTCCATTGGACCTTTACCCACCCTATTTATCTATTCCTAAGCAAAGTGACCTTCTTGTATAGGATGCACATTGTTGTACCTGAATATATTCTTCTAGCTCCACCTAGATCAAAGTTCAATCAATAACATGGTTAAGACCGTGTATATACTTTTTTTTAAATGATACATGAAACATATTATGAGATTTTATGCTAGCAAGAAATGCAAGCATGTATACAATGAGACTCATCCTATATAATATCTCAAAAGTTCCATAGTATCTAACTTCCTACTTAGTAAAACTTCCCAAATTCAAGGAGCCATTCTTTGGTCTAACTTTCAAATACACATGCTCCACAACCTTGAAATCTCTTAGTACCTTGCCTTTGTTTGCATAACTCTTTTTCTTGTCATGTGGTTCCTTCAATTTGTTCTTGATCTTGACCATCTGCTCTTCCATTTCTTTCAGCAACTCTAGCCCAAGTACTACTTTGTTTGTTGGATTGTACCAATTAATCGAAGTATTGTACTTTCTACCATACAAAGCTTCAAATGAACTCATCTTCAAAGAAACATGCTATCCATTATTATAAGAAAATTTCACCAGATATAGGTCATCCTCCCACTTGGATGGCTTATCCATCACATAAATTCTGAATATATCCTCAATCACTTGTTAAACTCTCTTTGTTTTCCCTTATGTTTGTGGATGATATGCTATAATTAAGGTCAGACTTGTTCCAAATCATTTGAACAACCCTTTCCAAAAGTTTGAAGTAAACTTTGGGTCTCTATCTAAAACAACTGCCTTAGTTATCCCATGTAATTTGACAATCTCTTTCATGTAAATCTATGCTATATTAGTTACCTTATGCGTTGATTTAATTGGAATAAAGTGATCAACTTTTTTCAACTTTTTCACTACTACCATTATGGAGTCATGTTTCCTTGTTGTCTTGGGAAATCTAGTGATAAAATTAATGGTCACCACTTCCCATTTCCACTCTGGTATTGGCAATGGTTGTAGCTATCTTGTTGGATGTTTGTGCTCAACTTGTACTCTTTGACATTCCATACACTTGGATATATACATAGCAATGTTTTTTTTTTCATTCCTGGCAAAAAATATTGATTCATTACTACCACAATTGTCTTTTGGTATCTAGGATGTCCAACATATGGAACATTTTGCATCTCATTCATTACAAGTTTCCTTAATTCACCAAATCTAGGAACATAAACTCTATAGGCTTCGCATTTTTGCTATACATTTTCTTGTTGTATTCCTTCTTTGACATGAAGATAGTGATGTTTGAGATAATGAACTCAAGAATTCTAAATCTCAAATCTGATTTATAAATGCTAATGGTTGTAGCATTCATCACATGTATCCTTCTATTGAATGCATCTGTAACCTTTTTCTCTTTATATTTAATATGCTTTATGTCAAAATTTAATTCCCAAATAAATTCTAACCATCTTGTCTTCCTAGCATTCAAAGTTTGTTGTTCAAATAAATACTTTAGACCACTATAGTTTGTCCTTAACTCAAATTTTTGCCTCATCAGATAGTGTCTCCAAATATTCAATGCATGCACAATGGTTGCAAGCTCTAAGTCATGTGTGAAATAATTCTTCTCATGCTCCTTAATATTTTTGGATTCATAACAAACCACATGCATTTTGAAGTGATGATTCCACCAATTCCCTTATTGCAAGCATCTGTACATACCACAAAATATTCATTTGGATAAAAAATCTTGAGAATGGGTGCACTAGTGAGCAATTTATTTGATAGTTGGAAACTTTCCTTACACTATGATGTCCATTCAAATTTGATTCCCTTCCTTTGTAATGTTGTAATTGGATGTGCAATTTTGGAGAATCCTTCTATGAACATTTTGTAGTATCCAACTAGTGTCTTGAATGAACTTACCTCTAATATGTTCTTACATGTAGGTAAACCCATATTAGCTTCAGTCTTCTCTAGATCTATTGTAATACCCCTAGGCTGAACCCCAAATTGTAAATGCAAATGTACTTAAGCTGGTGAGTTGTTTTA
>CBVK0101980831.1:0-11275 GCA_900067695.1 Picea abies | reverse complement strand
GGGTGTAGGGGGTGCTATTCCATTTCTTTTGAGCACAAATACCCCTATTAAAAACCCAAAGACCTAGTTTTTACAATATTTGCTCAAAAATAATTAATTGATTAAATAATTAAACCTCCAAACTTAGGGAAATTTATTTAAAAATTAATTAATTAAAAAAATAATCTAGACTCGACGAAATTCCGCGGGACCTTCTAAGATGTCTTGAATGGTCATTTATATCATTTCCTAACAATAGTTACCATAAGATAACCCCATTAGAACACCTTTGACCACTTTGGAGGAATTATTGCAGGTGTGAGGGAAAAATTCAAGGGAAATTAACAAGGCTGAAAGCCCAGTTAATAACCCGAGGATAAAAAACCCTCGATGAAAGGAACTCCCCTAATGAAGCGATCTTAAGGTAACTGACCTAACTATAAGTCATGCAGACCTATTACATTATTAACCCATGCAGGGGTGAGGAAATTTCGTTTACAAAAATAAGTGTTGGGGCATAAAATGCCTAGTAGAACCAAACTATCTTGGATAAATGAGCATCTGATGATGCATGTCTTCATGGCACATGGAGTTGACCCCCTAGTTGGAGAGGCGGTCAAAAGTGTGGACATGGGCCTGCAATCTGTCATCCTGAACCTGCGCAAGATCTCCACAGTATACTTCCAAGTTCCCTTGTCTCAAGAAGAAGCGCCCATCCTGCTGCCAAACCTCCAGATCGAGGAAGTAATGCATCAACCTAAGGTCTTTCATCTCAAACTCTACTGCAAGGTTTCCCTTGCACTCTGCAATTAGTCGCTCATCTCCAGTAAGAAAAGATTCATCAACATATAGCACTAGTATGAGAGGCACCTCACCTGTTAGAAAATACTGGTTTGGATTAGCCTCACTATGTTGGAAACTCATGTCTCTCAAGTAGATGCCTATCCTTGAGTACCATGCCCGTAGTGCCTGCTTGAGCCCATACAAGGCTTGCCTCAACCTACAAACATGCGTCTTTTTGTCACCAACCTCAAACCTTGATGATGCTCAATATAGACTTCTTCCTCAATAACTCCGTTGAGGAAGGTAGTCTCCACGTCCATCTAATGAACGCGCCAACCCATCTCTGCTGCTAATGAAATCATTGCTCGGATGAATGAATACCTGGCCATTGAGGCAAAAGTCTCCCCATAATCGACTCCCTCTTTCTGTAAAAACCCCTTGGCCATGAAGCGCGCTTTATACTTCTTCGCGCTTCCATCTGCCGCATGCTTGAATTTGTATAGCATCTAGAACCAACCACTGGTTTTCCTTCAGGCCTGGGCACCACCTCCCATTCATCATTCTTCATAATGGAGGCATACTCTTCCATCATGGCCTCCTGCCATACTCCATGTTGTGCAGCTTGCTCATAAATGGAAGGCTTGACATCTATAAGCTCTGTCATGAGTGCCATGTAGCCGAATCTCTGGTGGTCTACTCTGTCTCATGGACCTCTCAGGAGGCCCAACTTGTCTGGAATCACTAACTGTGGACTTGTACCACTTAGGTTGTGGCCTAATATTTGAATCCCGTGGAGCAACCTCACGCTGCTTATCCTCCTCATCAGTCCCCTGACTGTCCTATCCACTAATCTCTCTGTCAACACTTGTACCTGTACATGTACCCTGTGACTGTCCTTGTGATCTTGAACTCTGTACCTGTAACCTCTCATTCTTCACCCCTGAGTCATGTCCCTGCTGGTCCTCTACTTGTGTTGACATATCTCTGGATCTCCTCAAGGCTCGCTCCTCCTCAAATTGCAAGTCTCTGCATACCACAATCCTTCTGCGCGCTGACACAAAGATGCGGTAGGCCTTGGAGACCTCACTATAACCAACCAATATCCCGTTTTCTCCTGTGGGGTCTAGCTTTTTCCTCTTCTCTGAAGGGACATGGCAATAACAAACACTCCCAAATATGCGTAAATGACTCACATCTGGACTCATACCAGTAAAAACCTCCTCGGGTGTCAACTTCCCCAGTATAGTATGGGGACTCCTGTTCTAAATGTTTACAACTGTGTGACATGCCTCTGCCCACAAGAACATCGACAATCCATGATAATGAATCATCGCATGCACTGCTCCAACAACAGTCCTGTTTTTACGTTCTGCCACTCCATTCTGCTGAGGATTGTAAGGAACGATGAGAGCCTTCTTAATCCCCTCTCCTGCGCAGTACCCAACAAACTCGTTGGAGGTATATTCACCCCCGTTGTTTGATCTCAAAACTCGAATCCTCCTCCCAGTCTGGTTCTCTACTAGAGTCCTAAACTCCTTGAACTTGTCAAAGACCTCATCCTTGGTCTTCAGGAAGTATATCCAGGTCTTCCTGGAGTAGTCATTAATAAATATCACATAGTAGCTAAAGCCACTAAATGATTGTACACTCATTGGACCAAGAACATCAGAATGTATTAGATCCAAGATCCCCTTAGACCTATGCTCACTAGATGGAAAATATTTTTTTTCATACTTTCCATATCACAACCCTTGAATGGGTCATGCTTCTCTATTGCAAACTGTGGAAATCATGTGACTTCCTATCTCAAGTGTCAAAACACACCATGATGTAGATGCACCATTCGTCTATGCCATGACTCTCCCAAATATATGACATTGTCAACCAATGCCTTTGATGACTCAAACTGTAACATGTATAGTTTCTCAATGTGAACCCCAATCACCTTATCCATCTTGGTTGTAGACCCCTGTGGTCTATTGTGCACCTTCCCTCCACGGAAGGTCACCTCAAATCCTTTGTCCTCCAAGGTAGAAACTGAGATGAGGTTCTTGGTAAGACTAGGAAGATATAACACGTTAGTAAAGTGAATGGATTTACCAAAATCCCTCTAAAATGTCACAGTACCAATTCCTTGTGCCTTATAGCATGCAACATTACCTATCTCAATATGGAGGTTCACGCCTCCCTCCTGCAAATTGCTGAAGAACTCTTTACGCCCTGTAATATGAGAAGAGGCACCAATTTCCACATACCACACACTTAGAGCAGTTGATCTCAACATACATGGAACAAGGTAGAAATACTCCTCAAATATTTTACAAAATTCCTCTACACCTGCAGAGGTTTCCATATGTGGCTTACTCTTTTCCTTCTCAGAACATTGTGAGGAAAAATGTCCAAGCTTGTGACAGTTGAAGCACTTGACTTTTAAAAATCCAATGTTCTTCTTCTTGCCACTTTCTCCACTCCCGGAGCCCTTCTTCTTAGACTTCCCTTTGCCTTTACTAGGAAGAGCCAAACCCTCCTCATCCACATGTAACACACCAAAATTTCACACTTAAGTGTCGACCTATTTACACCTAAGTGTCACAAGTGTCGTATGCACCTTCCTAAGTGTTGCATGCACTTTGTCAAGTGTTGTATGCATATTACTAAGTATCGCATGCACTTTAATAAGTGTCACAACCCATTGAAACCATGAAAGAACATTTTTCATAATCCCGAAGTCATTTTGGAGGAAGAAACCCATCGTTTGGAAGCCAGAAACATGCCTTTTACTTGGAATTTTGACCATTTTTGGAGGGTTTTGAAGGTCAACGCTCCCCTTCCCATGTATAGGGAGTGTTGAACCCTTACCAATGCTCCCCTTCCCATGATTAGGGAGAATTTCCAATGTTTTTTGTTCAGTTTTGAGGGAGCGTTGATGTGGTCAAAGGAGGTTGTAACTATCCCACATTTTTCTAAGTTATATGTCCAAGGAGATTCAATTTTTTTTGGGTCAAGGATTCAAGTCACCCTAATTGGCTCCATCCTAGGAAACCTAAAGAACCCAAATCCCAACTTATGGAGTAAAATCCTCAACCATTTCCTAAAATATCTCATGATGGTTAAGCCTCTTAACCCTATATAATGAGGGCATTTCCATGGTGAAAAGGGAAGAGGAATCATTGAAGCATCATCATTTTGATATCAAGAAATTAATGCAAGGGTTGGATTGGAGAGCTTGGAGAAGTTGTTGTAACATCAAAGGTGATTTGTAAGTGCTTTATTTATTGTCTTTCCATTAATATAAACTTGGCATGTTCCCTTCAAGTTCATGTGTTCAAACATATGCTTGTGTATTTTGTTTCAGTCATCGTAGATAGATCTATTTTTTCTAACCATATAGAGTAGAAGAAGAAGATTCCTTGTTGTCCATTATAGGTCTTGTCTTGTGTCTAGGATCTTGGAGATCAAGGTCATAGGTTGGAGCAGCAAGGGTGACCATTGTAAAAAGGTATGACACATTCTCCTCCTTCTCATTTCCATTAGTCAAGATAGGTCTAAAGAGATGTTAATGTCCATTTGTTTGCTTCTATATTTGGACCAAGTAAGGGGTCTTGGTCCAAAGGGGAGTTCAACCTGTCCATAAGGCGAAATTTCTCACAATAGAAAAAAGGAGACTCTGTTGGGGAAGAACATTGACTAGTCTTCCCTTGGTTCGTCTAGTCCTTATTGAGTCTTGTTTGTGATTTGATATTGTTTTATGCTTGATTTTGAATCATTCATCTTCCCTCCGCTTCATTGAGAAGTTTACAGAGTCATTGGCCTGACCTCTACTGAGTCTGGGAAAATTTTGGTGTTTTTCTAACACTTCCAAGCATCAACTCTCCCCCATAGTGTCTCACAGAGCATTGATTACCATTATCAATTCTCCCCCATAGTGTTTCATAGAGAGTTGACCCTTATTCAATGCCCTGTCTCCCTTCTTATAGGAGCGTTGATCTCCTCTTTTTCTTGGTTTTAAGAATTTTTTCCCTATTTTTATCAGTCCTCTGATTTGAGGCTTTGTTCCAAAGTCTTCTATGTTTGGTTTTGAATTTGTTTGTCTAAGAGATTGACATTTATCACTTATTTTACCTCCCTTGAGTTTGCAAATTCTTTAAGTTGCGAAATTGTATGATTACCTTGGGATAACAAGATCTCTTGGTGTTTTCCTTCTAGTAGTTTGATCTTCATCCCGAAAGTCTTCAAATTTTTGATAACTTAATTGTTTTTGAAGTTTTGTTAACTTGAAATTGAAAAGGTTTTTTTTTTTAGTTTCTTTGTTGCCTTGTTTAGAAAGCTTTGGTATTTTGAATGCTTGAGACTCTATTATTTGCTACAACTCAACTTAATATTTGATTTATGTTGCTCATTTCTTAGGATTTCAAAGAGTTATCTTCTTCTTTCTCTTTTACATATTTTGAGTCCTTGATTGAACAAGTTATCTCATGCTTGATTTCTTTAAGTTCTCATAAAACTTTTGAGTGCACTTTTTTCTTTTTCTTTTTTTACTTCATGTTCCTTTGTGTCAAACATTGATTTATTTCATTCTCATTGAACTATAGGAAGCATACAAGTTTTTCATTTGAAGAGACTTCATTGCACATACAATCAAACAAAGAATTTATGCATTCTTAGGAAAAAAAATTGGTACATGTCTTGAAACAACTAGTCTTGTATTTTCTTAGGGATTTCAAATTTGTTTGATAGTTTGGAATTATTTTGAAAAGTTGCATGATATTGAGTGTTTGTTAAGAAGAAAAGAAATCTTCTCCTTCTCATAGATAAAATTCATAGAAAAGAAATGATTGCATTTCATTCTTATTGCATTCTATTGGATTCAAGTCTCACACGTCATTACTTTCATCTCCGTGGACCTTTCTGAGTAACAAAATCCATTAAACTCAACCAGCACGCTAATAAAATCAACTAGAATTTTTTTGGTTTTTAGTACACCAACAATAGAATAGGGTTAGAATCTTTGGACTAGGAAAAAGTCAGTAAATTGTCCAAGATTACTAAACAAGATTGTAGAACACTAAAGAGTGCTCAAATCTAACTATCTTCTAGGTATATTCTGGAACCCCCTCTAACACAGGGGATACACACGAGGTCACGTGTAGAAGAGCAGCGGAGATTACCCCTCCAAATATTGACTAATCGTAGTGAAAATAGTGTATATTGGGGGTTTTTCTTGAGAAGCTATCGGTTTCATTTGGTCTCAGTGCTTTGTGAATCCTGAATCCGTTCGAAGTCCTCAGGAGTCTTACTAGTCCACTTTTCTTCAGTTCTCTTGAAGAATTTCATACTTTTTTATCTTTCCCATACGTTCGGTCCCAAATATCGACTATACCCCCCCGGAGGCCAACTATGAGTTGGTGACCTTAGTGGCCTTTCCTAGGTACCTACATAGGTTACTGTGGGGGGATTCCCACGGTACTTGGGGCAGAAGTCGTATCACACTATTAGTACCCTTAGAGGGTGACCCCACGAAGCGAGGTTTGCTTGCACTGAGAAGGGTTGTTACATGGAGGTCATGGTAACTGCTTCTCGTATCTTCGTTGATGGCTTGATATCCATTCTTTAGAATATCCTTCTATTGTTTCTTGGTTCATTACCTGTAGATATTTTTTAAGGGTGTGTTCTTTTGGGGTTTGTAGTTGTCCTTAAGAATTGTCGTTTTAATTTCACCATGGTTGATCAATGGCTTCAAAGATCTCATAGAATGCAAGGTTTGGATCCTAAATTTTAGGAACCTAAACACGACCTTTCTTACGAAGGAATGGTTGAAGAACAAACTTTTGAAACCAGGAGTGTAGCTCCTGGAAGTGGCCAACACGTAGAATAATCTGTCACAGCCTTCATGGAAGGCCTTGTATTTTACCCAAATGCCCTTTTTATTGATCCACTCAACCCACTACTCATTGAAAAACCATCCACTAGATTTCTTGATACTTATTCTTGTTACCATTTACCAACCAATTCAACCACTAGACCATCTTTTGGCATGAACCCATTGACATTTGGTTTTCCAGAGGGATTGGGAGTTTCACTTCCTCTATCCAAAACTCATGTAGTTGACCTTACAGGGATGTAGATCAATATTGTTGGTGCTTCTTCTTTAATAGGAACAAACTTGACTCAAATTACCTCGATACAACCACTTACGAGTACATATCCCTCTGCACATGGGTCAGATAATACTCCTTCTTCACTACTACCAAATATGCACACACCAAGTTTTTTACTTGGTCATCCCATTGGTCATATGGTCAGTAGTCAAATCTTTCAATCAACCACATTTACACAAGCTACTCAACCCACATCTCTAACTTTACAAATGGGGAGTTCTCCTTTTGTGCAAATGGGGAAACCATGTTGACGTTTGAATCTGTCAGGACAGAAATGGAAACCTCACGAGCATATGAATCCCCCTGCATTTTTAGAGAGGTGGTACTCCTCTTTGGCCTATGATTTTATTTAAATATTTTGATATAAAAAATAATATAAGATAATGTCAAATGACTGAATCCAACTCTTTATGGCTCAATAAAATTCAAAATACTAAAAAATAAAATATAAATATATGGAGAATTCCTGAGAAGTGGACCGGGGACCTTAAACACTACACAATATAAAAATCGATAAAATCCTCTCATCCATCACATTTTCATGAAAATTCCGATCACATTCAAATAAAATAAATGGTCTAATGGCACAAAATAACTTTGAAAGAGTACTAGTTATTAAGCTCAAACAAATATTTTGATAGATTGACTTCAAATATCTTATACTCAAAACTCAGAGTTATAAAATACAATCAAAACCTATCCCGACATAGTTCTCTGGAATTTCTCAAAAATGAAATTGTTTATTACAATACTTGAAATTTAAAGGCATTTGTCCATTAATGCAATGGGATTGGGGATTTCATGGACCATGAAAATATTTACAAGAAATATGATGAAGAGAAGAACATGCAGTGGAGCACGAGAAACAGGATCTGGAAAGAAGACAAGAAGGAAGCTATTAGAAATTTGGTTATACTTTTCCAATGAAAGATTAAATATAATTGTATGAAATCTGATAAGGAAGAAGGCATGTAATCAGTATGGACTTATTGTAATGGAATATACCTCCCTAATTTGCTTGTTGATGTTCCCTTTATATCTTTTCCTATTGCAGTTCAGTGGTCGATTGTAACTTTTTCCGTTGGAAATTTAGAAATCTTGATTATAGACTTGTTTAACCACTCTTGAATATATCCCCTTAAGGGGGAAACGATCAATTTTTTATTTACTTTGATATTTAACAATTCACTTTCAATTTCTCTATGGTCAATAGATAAATTTTGAAATATAGTCTCAATGTCCTCATTCTTATTTGTGTACTCAACAAGCCAATTATCAATGTCATCATAAGTATACTCAATCATACTATCAAATTTTTTAGTCGATGATTTCTTCAAATTTTTGACTTGCTCTTCAAATTGCTCTCTTCTTGTGATCATTCAATTTTATATTAAGCTTGGATCTGAAACTTCAATAGTAGTTCCCACAATATCCAAACCAATAATCTTTGAGTATGCCTCAATCTATTTTCATGATAGTTATTTTAATTTATTTAACAACCCATTTAATGTATTAATTCTTTCAATCAAGCATTCCTTTAATTGTTTCATACGGCTTTAGGAGGACAAACCTTCATGTTTTATCCTATGATCTGTCATTGCTGAGAATTTTTCTACAAACATAGCAACTTCATCTATGAAGAATCCTTTATCATTCTTCAAATATGCATTTAAGTATTCTTTAGTGTTTTGAATTTTGAGCCCTGTTGACGATTAAAATCATAATGATGAAATCCGCCCCCAAAGTGTTTCTAAAGCTCTATTATTTAACTATGCTAATAATATAATACTAGTAGGTCGGACCCCCTTGTAAACTAGAGGCACAAGGATAGACATATGACACATATTGTGTTGTTGTTATGATCTTGAGTACACAGTCCTACCTTTTTTATGATACACTCTGATTGCATTTGGCGTAATGTTAAGTGGATAATGCATTATTTTGGAATGTTTTTGGTAACCACTTGCAACATTGAACAGTTTCTATGGGTATGAGGAGAATGTTGTTTATAGTTGTTATGTTATAAACTTGTTACTAATTCTTATATCGATTACTTAGCCACATATATGCAAGGGAAAATTTAATGATAACATGATCAAAACAAAGAGAAATTATGAAAAGGTTCTATATTTCAAACAAAGGGAACAAACTATGTATTTGAGCTATAATAAAACACTATATGAAAATTTCGAATGGAAACTTTAATGGATACTAGTGTTAGTCCTAGTTGTTATGCGATTTATTTGCTTAATGGACTATGCAAACTTTACTAAATCGAATGGAGGCACATATAGCAAGGTTAATATGGATTATTGCGTGGAGTTATGGCAAGGGTTAATGTGTAACTATCTTGGGTGGTGCACTATGCAATGGATATCGTCTCAGATCTCATGATGGTTTGGCATTAATTATGTATTGGTTATATGGTTTGATTATTGGTGAATGTTATGCTTATTGGGTTGTCTCTTACTTTGAATTGAATGGGGCTAGGTGATGGAAGCGACATGCATTTAATGCATATTACTCCAAACCTTCCCTATCGCCCGTCACCCTAGATTGTTCCAGTGTTCTAGTGATGCTTGGATTCTCTGTGTTCTTGAGATTTTCCACTATGTGTGAATGCGGTATTATGGCTCTTTGTGATAACTGTAAAATGTTGGAAATTGCAAGAAAAGGAATGGGTATTAGTAAGTTGTGCATTGGTTTTTTTCTCAATCAGTGGAGTTGTATGATGGGTCTATGTGGAATAATAAATAACAATGGTGCAATAAGGCTCTAAGTTGATGGTTGAGTTTTTTATCCATCGTTTTGTGTATCACTGTCTATCAACTTGTTTCCCTCCCAGTGGTTGTGGTAACCCTTACCCAGTTGCAGAGAAACTTCCAACAATTGGTGTGCTCTTTTCCTCAAACCCTGAGCCGTGGTTGATGGCCCGTTCTTACTATCTTTTCACTTAAGTGTCCCAAGATCCAGTCTTGGTTGACCCCGAACATTAATACAGACCCGTGTGGCTATTGGATTGATACATCTTGTATCTTGGCATTCTGTCAAAAGGACAGGTGTGTCCTAACTGTTGTTGTTGTCAAGTTGTTCAACTCTTCAGGTATTGGAAAGAGACATTATATCTCTGTGTTTTTTTTTAATACCCACCACTGTTAAGTTAACCCTCGTCTCTTCTCTGCAAATATTAGAGGCAGCTATGTGCACTGGGTTATTTTACTCTTGTTGTCTCTTCACTCCTCGGGTATAACTATTGGTTCCGTTGCCAAGACTTGGAGTAATAAGCAAGGATTGTTTGGCTCACTGTTGTGTCTTTTCAAAAATGTATTTTGGTTTGTGGTTGATATAAGTCTCAGAACATCGTCAGCTCTCTGTGTTTTTGTTTAAAAATATAAGCAGGCTTTTGTTGCCTCCTTGCATTTGATTTTGACAGAGCCTGATTTAGACTCTGATTTGTCTTTGCTCCCCTCGGTAACATTTTGGGATTGTCAAGTATTGGTTATCAGTTAAAGGTTATGTAAGTCTTGAAAGACACATGCTCTCTCTTTGGGTCTTTGTTTTGTCCTTCTATGATAAAATTGTTTGAACAAATAAGAATGAAAACAACGGTTGCATACAGTCAAGGGTTGTCTTCCTATTTGTTATGGTTTCACTTACTATGTTTTATCCAACTTGGTCTTGATTGCATAAGAAGACACCTGTGTGGTTTTTACTGAGCCCGATCAAGGTTCTGGCAAGGTAAAAAATTATTCATGTGTGTCAATCAAGTTATGTTCACTCATATATGATTGGTTATATTGGAAACATCACACAAACTATCAATTGTTTAAAAAAGAAGTTATACCCACAGAGATTAAGCTCGGGGTTTATGTTGGGTTGATTGTTGTTGTTTCATGATTTTGTCAATTGATGGATTAAAGTCGTGTGTATGATCATGCATACTTTTAAGTTTGCCTACATTTTTGTTAAAAATATACCTGTGTATTTTTAAATTGGGTCCAATTGTTGATTGGTGAACAGTGATTGTTGATTACTTATCGTGGTGCGCTATTGATTATCACGTATAGATGTCGAGCATATTGTTGTGCATGATTTGATTATTTTTATGAAAAGAAGAAGGGATCAACATTATAATAAACAATATTGTTGAATGGGAAAGGTTTTTATAAGTTATAATTGCAAATACTGTTACAAATTAAGGAATTTTAGGAAATTTAATTATTTAAACAACAAGTCGTTTTGTATACAATTGAGGAACAATGAATGTTGGTTTTGGAAGTGGATGCTTTTTGGATTAATTTTGAACAAAGTTATGATTGTATGATTTATTTAATTTGTTTTATGAACAATATCCA
>CBVK0101980829.1:0-20261 GCA_900067695.1 Picea abies | reverse complement strand
CAGCAAATTTCACAATGGCGGGACAAGATCCAACTATTAGATTACCAGAGTTCTGAGGGGATGCATCAAATGATAGTAGAGAATCATTGTAGAGGTTTCCCCATGATGATATGGTAAACAAGCAGTTTCTATAGTTTCCATAAACCTCACCAAAATAGTGGGGTTCAAAAATCACCACATGTCCCAACTAAGAATCCTTTTCACATAGATGACATACCTGATGCATGGAATTTAGGGTATCAGTTTTCCACCAATCTTCAAATTTTTGGTTAAGTGTGATATCAAAAGGGTGAAACATATCACCAGGGTGATTATTGACAATAGTTATTTTGAGCATTCTATCACTTTTGATAGGGAACTTGGCATGAGCCACACATGTCTGTGCAACATAGGAATCCGACTAGTAATGGACAATATTTGAAATGTTTTTTTCACGTTGTAAGAAAAGTGTATGCAGTAAGAGGTAAATATTATCTAGGACACAGCCAATACACCCTAGGTCATCTATGTATGTGTCCCACCTCAAGCCATAATATTATGACTTCACAAATTTTAAAACAACAGGGTGAAGAGATACTCCAAATGAAGATGTATCGTTGTAATAGTTAGAGTGGGTGCATCGATAGTTTGAAAAGATAGGAGAATTAAGCATGTCCCTAAGGTTGAGGGAATATTAGATTGCAAATTATTTGGATGGTGATGATCGAGTGAAAGGTTTCACCTTAGAGGTACTGGAATCCAAAATACTAGAAAGGTAGCGATCAAGATTCAATTTGCAAACCATATTACTCTACTCCGGGTTAGACAAGGTTTGCTCTTCCTAAGGTGTAGTGTAGAGGGTGTTGGTTTTAACCTCATACGTTACCTAATCATCATGGTTGGATTGATTCTTGGGCCGATGTAAGGGATGATTGAGTGTGAAACCAAGATTTGGATACTCACACAAGATGTGACACACATTCATGTATGAGAAGCAAGTATAAAACGTAGAAATCCAAGAGTTATTATCCCCTTGTCCAGTATTAATTAGGGTGACCACAATCAGAGCGACACATGAGATATAAGTGAATGTTGTTAACTTTGTTTGTCTTGGTCTGCAGAAAACATTATATGGTAGGTTTCTATGCTTGTTGCACACACATCCCAGTATCCTTTGTCCAACAGTCTGAGTGTAGAATACCATTTTCTTCATCTCGATGATCTTTGTTGGTGAACGAAAGCATGGAGTGTCCACCATGATTCGGGTAATGGAAGGATTCAAGGATGATCTCCGACGAGAAAAGATCATAAAATTTGGTGGTGTCCTGAGAAGAATAATGTTTTTGACAGATGGACAACTAGGAGGATGGTTTGAGTTTATCGACAAGAAAAATACAATCATACTCCATAATTTTCATTGTTGAAGGTAATTTGGAAACCGTAGAGTCAGAATAGCTTCCCTCAGGATTATTTACAGCTTCATCTTTCTCCTCTAGTAAGGTATAAGATGGATCATATTAACGAGAGCCTGACATAACCATTGGTGTGACCTGAAGTATCTCAAAATATGATGCACTTATTTCTCCTATATTGTTCTCGAGGGAAGAAAAAAATAAGACATATCTTTGGAATGAATTTCATGTTCATTATTTGGGAGAAATGGAGGTATGGAGGGGTGAGAGGATGCATAGGATTCCTTCTTTAAGATGCACTATGAAAAATTAGGGTGACCCAAGGTAAAGAAAGTTCCAACCATGTGTTGGTCAATTTGGGTAGAAGTATCCTTATTACCAATATAGGCAATGATACTTGGTTCAAACCCTATTGGTTGGTGTTTCTCATTAGAAAGGGATAGCATTTGTGGGAGAAAATTATTGACGAGAGGGATATCTTCAAGACAAAAATTAAATATAATATGTTTAAATCTCAGAGAGAAGAAATCCAAGAATTAATTGGGTTCCTTTATTAGGTTGAGTAACTCCTAACATAAATCATCATAATTATAATTAGAAAAAGCATCCAGAAAGTCATGTGCAAATTGTTCCCATATATGGATAGAAGTATCTAGCAAGGTTTCGCACTAGTCTCTAACTCATCCTTCGAAAGTAAGGGTAAACAATCTACAAATAGTTCCTTTGTAACAAATATTTTGAGAATAACAGTTCAAAAAGAACTGCACAATGTGCTCGAATGCAGATGTTCATCCCTCACCATTGGATTTGACTCGCAACTAGATATCTATCATATTTCTAGGAGATTTGGGAGGTATAGGACCAGAAATGCATCTCCATAAATGGATTTTGGAAGGAGCCATGGATACTAGTTGGAAAAACTAACACAACAGACTCCAAGGGTTCAGCTTGTCTTATGTCCCTCCTTCTAACGCCATTTTGTTGATGGGTGGAAATTTCCCTTCGTCGACATGAGAAAGAGTTGTCCGATGGAAGGTCCCAAATTAGACCCACTCTCATTTGAATAGCAGCCTCCATCGGCATATGGGCCCAACTACTACTAACTAAATGAATTGATCTCCAAAAAGATACTTTCCATTAGATCTAGGCTAAAATATAAATGCATGTCTATTCTAATATACAAATGCAATTCTATATCTAAGAGAAACTATAGTCCTATCTAACAGTAGTAGGATCAATTACAAGTCTATGATTCAATGTGCAAAAATAGAAGTAGTTCCAATTTTACAGAATTAAATCATATTACATACTTGTTAGCATATATATGTTCATAATCATGCTCCTATAATTGAAACCATAATTCATTTACAATTATTTCCTAAAAATGACAAACTTAAACATTTGCATAAAAAAGTCAAGAACAATGCACTATTGAATAAATTAAGCCTGAAAGTGCTTTCTATTATCCTCCTTCCAATAAATAATTCATTTTCAGGAATACAACAACAAGCAAAGATATTATCTTCGGCCTTTGAGTCCAATAAATAATTATACAACACCCAATTATGGATTTCCATCCCCCCCTCTTTTTCATTACATTGTATTCCTATATACATGAGGGCGGAGTATTGGACTTCCTAATTAAATGATTGTTCAGTTAAAGCTTCCCTACTCTTCCCATTCTCGTTACATTTGTATTTTCTAGAACCAAAATAAATCCTTACATAATATTCCTTCCTATTGTGGTGCTCCTCAAAAAGGTGATAAACTTTAAATATTTGAGGGTGAAGGAATTTCCCCCTGAAAATTTGGTCCAAATGATCGAAAACTATAGTTGAAATTGTTCATTAACTGTGGAATTTCAACGAGGGTTCAGGGGAACTAGTTGACCAAGAAGAAGAAAAAATTATTTTCCCTAGCCTTACCCTTTTGGAAACACGAATAGTTCTCGACCTCAAAGTGCCCTTTTCTTTCCTATAGTAAGTTTTTTACTTTGATATTCATTTTGATCTAGATGGACAATAGATCGACATGTGTATTAATTCCATCTCTCGATCTATTTCCTACTTTATCTAATGACATGTACTTTTTTTCTTGTGAAAAAAAAATGAAGTTCCTCATTGAATCGACTCTGTTGAATCCTGACAGTTCCTTCGAGAGGAAATATCCCGATGAAGAAGTTTGTTACCCCTAATTTCCCTACTAAGATAGCTCTCTCCCTCTACCAATATATTTTCTAAACAATGATGTTATCTTTGTTCCCTACTTCCTTTTGTAACATCTTGGAATATATCTATTGAAGTATGACGATGAGGTAATGATGTCCTTATCATTGTCCTAATTGACTCTTCTCTTTTAGAACATATGTGGTCGTCATTAATCACCTGGGTTTCGTATGATCTTGCATGAGATGGCGATTCACATTTCATCTCTACCCTATCATATTTCCTAAGTCATCCAATACTCGTAACGTGTATGCTTCATGTGACCAGGGATATGGATGCCATTTGTTTAAATTTTTATTGTGACAATCTATGTCTATTTTCTTGGCTACTTGTTCCATTAATCTTTCGGTACTTGAAAATACAAAGCAATTATTATCCATCATACAAAAATAACTAATTTCAACATAAACTTTTCCTTCTCTTATCTAAAATTCCCTGTGCTTTACTATAATTCTTCTATTTTGTAGGCAGCTTGTATGTGGGAAAGGTAAGGTTGGGTGATACTTGTATGGGAGAAATCTCATTATATATCATCTACATGCAAATTGGCAGCATCTAACTGTGTGTGTGTGTCTTTGCGGTGATTAGAGAAGTTTGATGGATAAGGAGGGTTATAGGTTATGAACGAGGTTTTACTTGACGAGCTCACGAGCTGTTGGGTTTCAATATTACATGATTTTGGGTGCCAATGTTTTTAGGTCAGAAAACCCCACAAGAGATTTCCCACAAATATTCTCCCAAATGGACTAGGCATGTGGTCTATGTATTCGTGGGTGAATATTTAAAATGAACATTTCATAGGTTTAGCTCGCAGCGTGATATTGAGAATATTTTGTGGTGTCTTAGGGTCATGGATTCACAATGTGAAGGTGAAATAGGTTTTGGGGTGTGACAACTTTTGTAATAAATAGGTTTTCACTTGTAGTATTGTGAAGGTGGGATCAATGATGGTGGGACCCATAAGGAAATTTATGGGGCATGCAGGCTCGTGGATATTTGACAGTTTATGGTTTAGGCTTCTTTGGGTTTTTCGTAGGAGTGCACGTGAGCATGTTTTCAAGGTAGTGTTCGTGACTATGTGCCCCCATGCTGATGTACATGTGTGGATAATATGGAGTTTTATAAATTAGTCGCATTCTTGTGGGTGAGAGACAATAGAAATATTCCAATCACGATCGATGTTAACGGTCTTTCTGATCCCATAGGAGGACATGTGTAAAGTTGGTTTGAATAATCACATTCCTCTATAGGAAATTTTGGTGTTCTTCAGTCTATAAAATGTTCTCCTTTGTGTCCTATTAGGGGTGGATTCTTTTCACATTTGAATGCATCATATTACTTGGTAAGAAAGGTGGTCTTCTCATTTCTAGACAGTTAAATTAAAACATGAGCGCGTCATTATACAAATGAAAATAATTCCCATCCATGTTTAATTCAAATAATCTAGCTTAAACTTGATCATCCAAATGGGTTCCCATCAGTTTGTCACACAATAGGCCATTTTACCTGTTAAATTGATTAGACACATTAGAGAATTTAACTCTAGCCTCTTTTAGAGTTGACTATGTTAAATGTAGTGAGGTTTTGGGTTCATTATGTAGGTAAGGGGTGATAGAAAACTTTGTGATATATTTTGTTTATCCAACACGTTTATAACTCTAGCCTCTTTTAGAGTTGACTATGTTAAATGTAGTGAGGTTTTGGGTTCATTATGTAGGTAAGGGGTGATAGAAAACTTTGTGATATATTTTGTTTATCCAACACGTTTAGGGAGTGAATTTTGATAAGAGAGATTCTTGTCTAAATATTCCACCACCCCCTCCCCCCCCAAACCATTACTTTGTTTGGATCATTAGGAGTATTCCAGATTGAGTGCATGATATCTATAATTGTCATGACTAGATATGTATAGGCTAGTGAGGATGAATTGTATTAGAGGTTACCAATGGCCATTTGATCCTAAGGGAGGTCAACATCATAGCATGTGCATAGGTAAAGATGAATTGATTTGGAAAGGAGGGGCATGCCTCTGAATGAAGTGTTTTAAATTCCAAACTTTGAATCACAAAGAATGAACATCTCTACACTATAAAGAGAGTGTTTCTCCTATATGATCATATATTTAACTAATTAGAAAAATAAGTGAGGGGAAATTAGTTATCCATGATGCATCACCATACCATTTATGCTAACTGTTCATCTTCCACCATCCTCTAGGAAATATGGTACATGATTAGATTGTTGTTGGGGTACTATCACAACACCCAATTGAGGCCTTTCCAAGGGATTGATACCAAAGATACATTGATTACTAGTTTTGGAAAGATGGAATGCAATAGGTTCTTTAACCAAGTGATTCTAAATGATTCCCTTTTTTATCCAATTAAGCCAAGGAGGAAAGGGTGACACCCAATTGTAGGTAAGGTTAGGCATTTGAAAGATATGGACTGGTAGGGGCCCCATTTATTTAGATCGTGAGGGTTAAAGAAATGGTGGGCATGTTGTGGCTACAACAAGGCCCAAGGAAGGAGATTAGTGATTAAGCTAAGTGACACCTGAAAATTAGGATTCTTTTAAAGGTAAAGGGAAGAAGAGTTGAAGAGTTGAAGTGACCTTACAATGAGGAGTAGAGGGGAATTTATATACAAGGAATGATCTCAAGGTGTGAGAGAACATTGGATTAGCTATTAGGGTACTAGGTTCATACAAAACCCTCACACTACACCTTTGGATTGCATACTACAGGTTTAGTTGAAAAGGTATTGCAAGATCTTAGGCCAAAAAAAACTTTGTTACATGACTTGGAGATTAATAATTGTGGTCCCAAAAGGAAACTCATAGTACAGTCAATACCAAGAGATAAAGAGGATTTTGTGGATTTGATTCAAATTGGATTTGTAAATAACAAATCCTAATTGATATTGAACAATGATGGAACCAATTTAAGGCATCATAAATAACCATGGGTCGATATTGTGGGGGTTGCACCCAGAACTAGACTTAGAAAGTTATGTAATTCCACAAATGGGTGTCCCAAGGGGTCAAAATGAGTCAAACTAGTGACCAAGTGTAAGATACCAAGGGAAAATAGAAACTTAAGGAACCCACCCTAGCATTAGACATCCCAATCAGGAACCACATTTAGGTTAGGGTGAGAAAGGATCCACAAATTTTATCCATCACATAAGGCAGTAGTTGAGACATATCATACATTAGGTAGGTCACGTATGAGTATAACACAAGGATTCCCATTACAAGGCACCTACTGGTGGGTAGGTGTATGTGAGTACCCAAGTGCAAATATCATAAGTTGTAACTTCTTTAGTGGATAAGAATATTTAATAAATTTACCTTAGTGTTGACTCTCCATTGGTCAACTTCATGGGAGACTAATTGTTGAGCAACAAATCGGGCTATCTTTCTGTTGCATTTCCATTACCCTTTTTGACCTTTTTGCACTTATTTACCTATGTTTACTATGCTAAACCTGTAAGGTAAATACCCCTGCCTTGTCTATTGGAATATTTTATTAATGAAATAAAGTCACAGAGTTTTGCCTATTTGCAGCACTAAAATGAATGTTTGACCGCAGCTTCTGGAGAACAGGAATGAAGGCTTTAGCATCCCTCACTAGATCCACTATTCACATCAACGACCAGTTGTAAGGAGGTCGCGCAGCTGGAGTCGCAGATCCCTAAACCATTCTTGGGCATCTTGTTGATCTTGTCTATCTGGTATTGGTGTCATTCCAACTAATGTATATTTTTGGGGATACAGTTGCCATGTTTTGGGGAAAGAGGTTGTTCTCCCTCTCCATGTATAAAAGATAGTTTATTCCTCTAACTGGGGATGCCCCCATCGATATTGTAATACCCCTTTTCAGATTAATAAAGTATCATCTATTTTGTTGTTTTAATCTTCATTGTGACTAACGTAGCCCTAATCAGAGAGCTGGGCCCACTCTTCTGATCAGGTGTTGCGTCCTCCTGTGTGTATCATTTATTAGTTTATGCTTGTTGTTACAATGTTTTAATTCTTATGATTGATTTTCTAAAGTTGTAATTGATCTAGTTTCACAGAATGTTTTGAATCTTAATCGTGAACCCTTGGTCAGAAAGGATACGCACCTAGATTGATAAATTAATGTAGGAAAAAGGGTGAATAAATCGTTCATACCTGGACACCAACACTAATCATAAATGATTGTAGAGGTTAATGTATTCCCAACATCATATGTGGAATCCTTCGATCAAATGTTCCTTGATTTGAATGGTGGTCAAAATAAAGAGGGTTGTGATGGGATAATGAATCACAGTGATAAACCATTGAATTATAGAAACTTGTTTTAATTTATCAATCCTTCGATCAGATGTTCCTTGAGTTGAATGGTGGTCAAAATAGAGAGGGGTGTGATGGTATATTGAATCAGTGATAAACCTTTGAATTATAGAAACTTGTTGTAATTTATCAATCTAGATGCATAACATCTTTAAACCTTTGAATTATAGAATTATCAATCTAAATTCATAAATCTTAGAGATGTTATGCACCATTTATGAAAACTACAAGATTTACCACCATAGAGAAATATCAATTCAAAGAGTACTAAATGCACTAGAATCTATGTTGCAACTATTAAATAGATAACCATTTATGAATGTTAGGAATCAACATATATAACCATTGCACCAATTCCACATTCATTCAATAATAAACCTGTAATATTTTCTTAAGGGAAATTATCTTAAACCATTAAATGTTTATTCAGTGTTAACTGCAGATGAACAATGTTAATGATTATCACAATGAAATAACAAAATGAGAAAATGAAAGAAAACTATAGTGCTAAAAATAATATCACGCTAAAATTATAATATAATAAATAGAGGGATTCATAACTTTCCACCTTTGAGTATGCTCGTAACTCAAGGAGGCGTGTTGGATCCCTAAATGAAACTCTCACTTAAAATTGTTGTAATATGAATATCATTAATCAATAGAAATATGAATTACAATGTTGATGTACAACACTAGCTCAAACTTTATTTAATGAAATTTAAGAAACTACCATGACATGAGATTAGAGCTCGAATGAAGGCCTGGTAACTCAACTTCGCAGTGGGGGCCTCACTAATAACATTACTCGCCTAACATGGGGACATCTAATAATGGAATGCCCAAGGAGAAGATTATTGTTCCAAAATTTAATGGATCAGATGCAAAAGAAGCAACAAGATGGGTAAATAATACCGAGCAATACTTCAAGTATTACCATATTTCATATGATGAAGAAAAAATGAATGTCACGTCTATACATTTGAAAGACTTTGAGTATGATTAGTTCCTATGGTGGAGAGAAAAATCTGAATCTCTAGCAAGAGACTAGGTTATATTAAAAAACAACTTCTTCCTATGTTTTCTCGACACAGAAGAAAAAAGGGATTTTGATAAACTCACATGATTACAACATTCCAGTACAACGGAAAAAAAAATCAATATTTACATCTGTTAGCCACTCATGTACCTGATATATCAGAAGATTGGCTACTGCAAATAGCCTTATCAGGATTGAAGGAAAATATCTGAAATGAGATTGAACTACTTGACATTAAAGATATCAAGCAATCTCGCCAGAAATCTAAAATCGTTGAAAAGAAACTTAAAGTATATCAAAAGACATCACAATGCTCACTCGAAGACTCTAGCTCCAAATAAATTCCCCCTCACAAAAGGACATTTCCACCAAACACAATACAATATAAGGTTACAGATGTTTTAAATGTAACACACCTAATTGGAAATCAGGCCATAAGTGCAAAGACAAAAAAAAAATCATTGCGAAATAGAAAAGAGTGATAGTGACAAGGACAAAGAAGCAGGGGACATATCTTTATCTGATGAAGAAACAAATAATAAAGACTCACAAAATATCCATGAGTTAGGGAATCAAAACGTAAATCTGACACTCTTTGTTGCTGCAATGACGCATATTTCTCAGCCCCAAACTCTGAAAGTTTATGGATATTTTAAGAAAACTAAAGTAATAGTGCTCATAGATAGTGGCAGTTCACATAACTTTATAGATACAAATATAGCAAGGAAAATAAACATATTCATTCATCCTACCTCTGAATTTCTAGTCTCCATCTCGGGAAATAGGACTACGTCATGTGATGGGAAATGCCACAAGGTAGAAATATCCATGAGTGACTACAAATTAAAATATCCTATGTATGTTATGCCAATCGGAGGGGTAGGTATTGTCTTGGGGTCCTAGTAGCTAGACATGCTTGGTACTGTTGTATTAAACTTACAAGAGAAATTTATAAGGTTTTATCAAAATGGGGAAAAGTACAAATTACATGGAATTAATTGTCCTCCCTCACAAATAGTCTCATCCAATAGAATGGAAAAATGATTAAAAAGGGAGCCCAGGATTATTTCTTACACTGCTATGCAATAGAGGTTACTACTAAAGAGGAAAAAAAATATGATACTAAGAAATTGGACAAAATTATTGGAAAATATAACACCATTTTTCAAGAACTTCCTCATGGGCTTCCTCCGCCTTGTTCTAGAGATCACATCATAGAATTAATCCATGGTTTTGCACTAATTAGAAAAAAAATCCTATAGAAAGCCACACCAACATAAGACATAAATTGACGATTGGTTCAAGAATTATTGGATTGCGGTGTTATTACTCGAATCAAGATTATTTTCTTAGCTCTGGTCATACTTCTAAGAGAAAAGGATGGACCATATAGACTTTTTATTGATTATTAGGCATTAAACAAAATTACAATAAAGGATAAATTTCCAATTCCAATTGTGGATGAGTTATTAGACGAGCTCCATGGTGCCAAATATTTCTCCAAACTAGACCTGCAGTCAGGTTATTACCAAATAATAATTCCAGAGGAAGATGTTCCCATAACTTCTTTTTGTACCCATGAAGGGTTGTATGAATTTTGAGTCATACCTTTCAGCCTATCCAATGCTCATGCTACCTTCCAAGCAATGATGAATGGGTTATTCCTTTCGTACCTATGAAATTTTATACTTGTATTTTTTTTATGATATCCTTTTTATAGCAAAAATTGGAACTCACACCTCAAGCACATTGAGACAGTATTAAAAGTCCTTCAAGAGAATAAGTTCTACGCTAACAAATCCAAAAGAAATTTTGGAAAAAAAGAGATAGTATTTTTGGGACCTGTTGTATTAGATGAAGGAATCAAGTTTCATCCAAAGAAAAGTGTAGCAGTTACTTAGTGGACTTGCCCTAAATCAATCACATTGTTATGAGGATTCCTTGGTCTTACCGGGTATTACAGAAGGTTTGTTCGAAACTATACACAAATTGTGGCCCCATTAACAACATTATTGAAGAAATATGCATTTAAGTGGAATGATGAAGTTGAAGCATGTTTTAAAAGGTTGAAGATCATAATGACATCCACTCTAGTTTTTTTAGCACCATATTTCTCCAAATCATATTTCCTTGAATGTGATGCTTCAAGAGTTGGATTAGGTGTCGTACTTATGTAACATAATTATTTCATCACATTCAAAACTAAAAAAATCATATCAAGGGAGAAAACAAAATCAACATATGAAAAATAATTGTTGTCAATTATGCATGCCTTGGTTAAGTGGAAACAGTACTTGATGGGAACGAAATTTCTCATGAAAATGGACCACAATAGCTTAAAGTATTTTTTATCTAAGAAAAATCTTTCATCATAGCAGCAAAAATGGGTGAGCAAAATCTAGGTCTTTGATTTCGATATTCTTTATAAAAAATGGAAGGATAATTTGGTTGCGAACGGGTTATCAAGGAAACTCAATAATGATGCTACTCTATGTGCTATTTCAATCATCACTCCCGAATGGATCTTAGAAGTATAAATTGAGTATGTCAAAAATACAGAAATGAGAAGAATGATAGAGGAAGTCGAAAGAAACCCAACTACAAATCCTAAATTCACTTGGGAGTATGACATATTGTGGTACAAACAACGGATATTTTTTCCCATATCTTCCAAGTTCAAACTCGATTTTTTTAAAGAAAATCATGATTCTCCATCAACAAGCCATGTGGAGTTTCTCAAAACTTACTACAATATACAACAGTCCTTGTTCTGGAAAGATATGCAATCCGACATTCATAAATATGTGGCAGAATGCAGAACCTGTCAAAGTCAAAAGTTTGAAACTATTGCTCCTCCAGGTCTTCTGCAACCTCTTCATATCCGAGCCCAAAAATGGTCTGAAATATATATGGACTTTATTACTGGCCTTCCCAC
Source organism: Picea abies (assembly GCA_900067695.1). Classification (NCBI taxonomy): domain Eukaryota; kingdom Viridiplantae; phylum Streptophyta; class Pinopsida; order Pinales; family Pinaceae; genus Picea; species Picea abies. The sequence goes on along the minus strand of CBVK0101980829.1, from coordinate 8,336 downwards.
CTCTGAAGGAAAATACGTTATATTTGTAATCATCGATCGATTAACCAAATACACCCACTTTTTTGGGATCTCTTCAAAGGACAAGTATATTCAAGTCATTGATTGCTATGTTAAAAATATTTTTAAACGTCATGGATTTCCCAAATTTATCCCAAGTTTACTAGCAATTTTTGGAGGGAACTATTTTTTCAGGTAGGGACAACCTTAACCACGAGTACTTCATACCATCCCCAAACAGATGGCTAGACTAAAGTGGTTAAAAAATGCCTCGAAGGGTATCTAATGAATTTTTTGAATGATCATCAGACACAATGGATCAATTGGACACAATAGTACATATCATACCTCAACAAAAATGTCCCTGTTTGAAGCACTGTATGGTTATCTACCTCCCTCTATTAAGGAGTATGTTATCAATTCTAAGGTTCCTTTCATGAAAGAATATCTAGCCGCATCGGATGAAGTTCTATGCAATATTAAAGATCACCTCGAACAAGCAAGGAACCAAATGAAACAACAAGCTGGAACCAATAGAGAATTTATGACGGGCGATTGGGTGTTTGTTTAACTGGAGCTTTACAAGTAGAGTTCTCTTAAAATTTACAAGAAACACAAACTAGCTCCTAATTTATATGGGCCCTATCAAATTCAAAAGAGAGTTGGACAAGTTGTTTATGCCCTCAATATTCCAAATAAAGGAAAATTGCATGATTTTTTTCATGTTTCTTGCTTGAAGAAAAAATTGTCAGGATATTTAGACACTTAGGAGTTATTTAAGATATACTTGGTCTAATGTGTCTTTAGATAAAAGTGTGTTTCTTAGTGTGCTTCCTTAGTATTCATTAGTATGCATTTGTAGTTAGGAAATCCGACGATCATGATATGTTCCCGACATAGAGTGATCCGACGATTCATATTCTCCTTGATATTAACAGCTACATTGATCTGTGGCTCAACAGATTGGTCCATGATCTCTATTTAAATAGATTGGAGGGTCATTTTTCGATGATCGATTGTGAGAAACTCTCTTGTAAAATCTCTATGTAATATTTTTCTTTTGCATTAATAAACTGCTCCAAGTGGTCGCGTTGGTTGGGGCCATGGATGTTTCCCCGTAGGGGTTTTACCACGTCAAAACATCAGTAAGTTGATCTTTGATCTGGTTGTGTGAGTGTTTATTGAAGGTGTTCATCCTTTGTTGGAATACATGTGTTGTTGAACACGGTATCAGAGCTTGTTTGAAGGCCCACTCCTCTTGTATAACGAGACCGCGAAGTCGAGTTGTTTCATCTCTATTTTCTTCCATTTTCATACATTTATGGGCTAAGAGTATTGCTCCATTGCATTCAAAGTGCTCATTTCAGTTGGTAACATTTTTCGTTTCACTCAAAAAGGTTTTCGTTTTTCCAAGATATGACCATTTCAGTCAGATCCGTAGGTATAAACCCTGAATAGGCCCTTTTAAATTTTTTGCAGAGTATTATTTCGGTTTTATATTGTTTGTTTTCGAGTTGATACTCTTTTATATCTATGTATTCTCTTTTCCCCATTCCCTATGCGATCTCAAGAAATCAGAAACAGATAGGAAAAGGTGCATTTTCCGGGTAAGTTAATCGAGATCTAACCCTTGTTGTCATCGAGAAGCGAAATTTTTTTCTTGTGTGAATATAGTTTTTTATGAGCACGCTCTCCAAGGCTGCCAACAACAATAACAATCTTCCAACAACAACAACAACAAGCTGCCAACAACAACAACAATAAGCCTCCGCCAACAACAACAACAACAATCCTCATGCTAAACAATACAATATGTTTTGCTAGCTCACTTGGTTAAAAGTTGTCTTATTAGCTAAGAGGTCTTGAGTTCAAGTCTCTCTTTTTGTTATTTTTTTTGGAAAGGTTTGTGCTCCATTGTAAAGTGTATTTCACTTCAAGTATAAAAGTGAATCGCTATAAGTAGCTTTAATATTTTATTTTAGAGTTATTTATTTTGCATGCAACTTTCTTTTATAATGTAACTTCATTGTAAAAGTGATCCCCACTTATTTTTATAAAAGTGGGTCACTTCATACAGCAACTTATTTGTAAAAGTGAGGTTATTTGAAGGGGTATCACCACCACGTGGTTCTTTGGTTACCATTTATGTCTTTTTTTTAAAGGGCATAACTTTCACATCCGAAGTTCGTTTCAATGCTGTTTTTTTTTAAACCACCTAATTTTTTGAGATCTTTCCATCCAGATCATCAGTTTCATTTTTTAAATCCTTATTATCTGCATATTTAATATGTATTATTCCAATGATCTTTTTCTTGTCAGCACCAACTACTTCCAATGGAAATCCCATATGGAGGATTTATTAAGAAGTAAAGGCTTGTACTAGATTACCTTGGGAAAGGAAAAGAACCCAATGATGCTGATAAGAAAGTCAAATGGGCTAATAGGAGTAATGAAGCACGTGGAATGATCAGAATGTCCATCTCTCTCGATTTAAGTTTCCACCTTCTAGAAATTGATGACCTCGATGAATCTTGGGAAAAGATTGAATCTTTGTTTGGTAAACACAATATTATTCGAGCACATCAGTTAGAAAATCAAATACTGAATTTAAGTCCAAATTAATTTTCTTGCATTGCAAATTATCTATCTAAGTTTAAAACACTCAGAATTTTATGTGAAGAATGTCAGATAAAGTTGGAGGAAGAGTGTTGCATCTATATTATTATTTATATGCTAGGTAGTGCATATTCTATGTTTGTATCTACTTTTTATGTCATGAGATAGGCTCTAGGGAAATCTTATCAAAAATCCACTCTTGAGTCCTTTTTTGATGCTTTGATTAGAGAGAAAGATAAGCTTGTACAACTTGGAGTGATCAGCATTACAGGTACCTCCAACAAAGCCTTAGTAGCTCAGCAGAAAGATAAACCCAAGAATCCCAAGAATCAACATCCTCACCACAACAACAAGCAAAACAAGGGTCCCAAACCCACTCAGACAGCTTCAGCTCCTAATGGTGACAAAGGAGAAAAATCTAAAAATAAGAACATTGACAGACATTGCAACTTTTGTGGAAAAGATGGTCATGATGAGTCCAAATGTTTCAAGAATATGGAAGCATTAGAAGCAGCAATGAAGAATCACAACATCAGTATTGATTCTAATTCTTCTTCTTCTTCTCATGGACATGCACTTTCTACTTTTGGTTTCTCCTTCAATGCAACTTCTACTTCTTATTTTGATGAGTGGCTTATTGATTTTGGAGAATCTTATCATATGGCTAAGGATAAAGCCATATTTTCTACTCTAAATGAATGTAACACCAAGAAAATATTTTTTGGTGATGATAAATCTCTTAGTGTTGTAGGATATGGAACAGTTCAATTAGATAATGGTCATTTCAATGATGTATTATGTGTCCCGAGTCTTTCTTGTAACATTTTGTTAGTATATCAAATCACTCATTCAGGTGAAGGTAAAGTCATATACTTTTCACCTCACCAAGTTGTAATCAAGGATATAAAAGATCATAAGCATGTTATTGCAACTAGAATTGTTGATGATATTACCAGGTTGTACAAGTTTGACAACTTTGGGTCATCATCTTTTCCATTATTTTGTGTTGCTCATAGTGATGACTTGAGAAAACTTTGGCATGAGTGGTTTGGTCATCTAAACTATCACTCATTGCAAAAACTATGTAATCAATAGATGGTGACTGGTCTTCCTCTTGTTTCATGTAGAGATGGTTTTTATGTCGATTGTGTTATCGAAAAACATCATCGGGACAATTTTGACAAACGTGCCTCTTCGCATGCCTTGGGCCCTTTGTAGTGTGTTCACAATGACTTGTGTAATCCACTTTCTTCCCCTTCTCCTTCTTGGTGCAAGTATTTTTTAACTTTCATTGATGAATTCTCCATACGTACTTGGGTTTACTTCTTAAAACTCAAGAGCGAAGTTTTTGACAAGCTTTTGTCCTACAAGGCCCTTATAGAAAAGCAATCTGGACATCAAATTCAAAGGTTAAGAACAGATAATGGAGGTGAATATGTGAACAATAATTTTACAAGTTACTGCACTACACATGGCATCTAAATGCAACACACTATTCCATATACACTAAAATAAAATGGTGTTGCTGAGAGAAAGAACCACACATTAAAAGAAATGGCAAATTGTATGATCCAATCTAAGGGATTAAGTCTAAAGTATTGGGTGGAATCCATCAACTATGAAAATTTCATAGTAAATCGCACTCCCATAAAGACTCTTAAAAATATAACACCAGAAGAAGCTTGGACTAAAATTAAACCACATGTAAGTCACTTCCATTTATTTGGCAATATAGCATGGGCTCACATTCCTGATGAGGAAAAGAAAGCATTGCAGCCTAAAAGTGAAAAGTGTATATTTGTTGGTTATTTTGAAGATGTAAAAGGTTATAGAATTCTTCAACCACATTGTAATGAAATTATTATTAGAATAGATGTTAAATTTAATGAAAATATCTTAGCTTGCAAGCCTAATTCGAAGATTGTGCCTTCTTCAGCCTATGAACCATCTTCGATGTTTGTGCCTTCTTCTGTTCCTATTTTGATTTCTTCTTCAAATGATGATAGTGAGGATGAAAATCCACCTCTGCCTATTCACCTTCCTCCAGATGAGTCCTTTGAACCTAAACTAGCACCAACTCCACTGCTTCCTGGATGGGTTTGTTCAACACGAGAAGCAGCTGGTGATCTTGTCAGTGATCCTTCATATCAACATTGGACACGTTCACAGTTCCAACGAGCATCTTCTCTTTGGCTCAAGTTTTAGAGACTCGTGATCTAGAGACATTTGCAGAAGCTTCAGGTCATCCAGATTGGGATATAGAAATGAAGAGTATCATTCTTTAATGGAATTTAATGAAACTTTGGATATTCTACCTCTTCCCAAAGGAAGAAAACTTGTCATATGTAAATGGGTCTACACAACTAAGTATGCATGAGATGGAAGTGTTGAATGACATAAGGCTCAGTTAGTTGCCAAAGGATTTTTCCAAGTTGAAGGAATTGACTATAATGAAAGATTTGCCTCTGTAGCCAAAATGAATTCGATATGCCTTGTTATTTCCCTTGTTGCCTCACATAAATGGGAGGTCCATCAGATGGATGTTAAATCCACCTGATGGACCTCCCATCAGTGGAGCCTGATTATCTTCCTGATTCAAAGGTTTTTTTAGTTGTGCTTGGACCCCATTCCCTAACAGGGGGGTGTGGATGGAATGTAGGGGGCTTTCCCCCCCACAACTATCACTAGGGGGGTCCAAGGGGGGCGTAAAAAATTTTTGTATCCCCCCCCTTGGCAGGGGCTTCGGGGGAAACGCCCCCAAAGAGAAATTTTGGGAAAAATTGCCTTGTAAAATATTGTAATTTCGTAGTCAATATGGACCGTTCAATATAAGGTCGCAGATCTAATGGTAGAAGTTATTTTAGGGTTTTTTCCCTAGAAGGAAACCCTCTCTTATGAGGGAATTGTATTGAAGTTGTGTATTATAGTGAATATTGTCTTCTGAAATTGGAGACTATGAGAGAAAGATAAAGGAATTTATAGTGGGTGTGTTGTAGGTTGTATCCCTTCATTTTGTTGGATAATAATAAAAAGGAAGGACCTAGAAATTTATCTAATGGAGTAATCCCACACTGGGTGAACCATGTATATATGTGTCTCTATTGTATTTTCTATCCTCTTTGTTTTATTTATACTGTTATCACCCTAACAATTTTTATCAGGATCTAAAAACTTCTGAAGTTTAGCGATATGTTATACCACAGTAGAGGCGTGATAGTTCAGGGTGCTCAGCTATATTTCGCGGCATATGAATGAATGTAGCGAAAGTGGGAAGGGAGTAGCTCGGAAAACCGTTGATCTTGAAGAATCTCAGATCTACAGTTGAAGCCTACATCGGACAAACAAATAGCATGGAACTTAACATCGCGAAGGCAGACCGGGGAAAACTACTCTGGTTTCAACGAGGAACGCATGGCACTCTTACACACGCATCGGGGGAGATGGTGGATTTCCCAAAATCACTTTTCCTATGGCCCCTATGTCACATGGTTCAAAACATCATGTTGATAGCTCATGGGGAGGATGGTGGTTGGTCAGATCAGCTCACATCACCGGTCCATGTACTTTCTCGGATGATGTACCAAAAAGATGTTGCCGCATAACTAACTCGAGGCTCATCATTCGAAGTGGATTGATGAAGCATGGTACACCAAGGTACTGTGACAGTAATTCATGAGAGAATTACACAAACCATCAAATCTCATATATGAATCATTTTATCCTATTCTAGGAAATTGTCATCTTATGCGTAAGAAAAACAAGCTCGGCCTATGCTCCTGAATTCTGTAAACTCAAAGGGTGGCCAAATCAAGGTCTTTGCGAAGTTCGAAGGGCATGGATAATTCCCGTCAAATAGTTTCTGGCACGACTGGGTTCTCAGCTAAGGTACCAGGCAGTTCAATAAGTAAGAATGAAAGATAGATCTTGCAGATGCTGGCGACTAAATTTCATACCGAACTTGAAACTGAGACAGAGTCGGGAGTAAAATTAAACCCCGTTATGAGCGATCTTGTCATAAATGAACACGCAGACAACACTTGCCACCCAGCCGCAAAGAAGAAGAGGAGCAAAAGGAGGAAATAAGAGGCCAAAACCAAGATGATAGAGAGCGTTGGGGAAAATTTTGATTGGTGGAGTACCCTGGAGGAGGAAATCACCAAGCTGAGGTGAATCCTTAGGTAAAATTTTGGTGTATTTCAGATAGCTTTTGACAGATGTCGGCTTAAGATAAGGGAGTCCTGATATGACAGACTGATTACTAACGGTCCCTTTAAATAATACAACTGTTCTTCCTTTTTGTAACTTGTATCTATTTTTAGAATTATGAGGAAGTTAGAATGTTCTAGATTCCATATGAAATTCCTCTATATATGTTTGGTATCGCGATTATAGAATCATGGAGAAAACAGGAGCATGCCCTCTATGCAAGAAAACTTTATAAATCTCTGGGGCTAGAATGAATACATGGGTGTAGAGGCAGATTTTGGGACTTTTATGAAAAGATTCTAATTGGTGGTGTTATGAGTCTCATTTTCTCTCATAGTGTGTGATTCATGTTATTCTGTATTTTCATTTTGCTTTCTTTTGTCTAAATTGAGAAACTAAAAGTCCAAATTTCATTATTTAATGCTCTCGGCTTGGTGATTTAGACTATGTTCATCTCTTCTAAACCATTTCAGAATTCATTACTATAATGCTCTGATAATAGTTGTGTTTCTTTTCTTCTGATACCATCTAAAATTTTCAAGCATAAACTCAAAAGTCACTTCCTCATTTAGCCTTTTCCTCTTGATTGTTTTCACGATTTGGAAATGCATCCTACATTCTTGACCCCATATCCCAAAGGTCATCTTCATCTCTTCAACAACTTTATTAAAACCCCAAAACAAACCAATTCTAGCCACTGATTTCCATAGATGTATTAAGTGACACGAGAGAGCCCTCTTTGAGCTGAGAAGGCTAGTGCCTCAACTCTAAAGTTGGCTGAAACTCTTACCATTGTCGTCTGTCTATTCAGCTAAACAGAATTTACAGAGTGTTAACATTCTAGCGTCATTGTCGGGGATGAAATTTTATAAATTTAACCTGGGAAGAATGACATGGTTGAGTTCTAGGGTCTAAGAGAGGCAGACACTTAGGCACACATTGGCTGTATTCCTGCTCTGGCGACTCCACTTTGGTTCGAAGGAGACTCTACTGATAAAATAATCCTGAATTTTTAAAAGGTGACCCTACTCTCAATACTTCAAGTGTGAGACAGAAAATTCACTAAAAGATGAAACCCCTTGGTAGGGGCAAGGAAGGGCATCATGAGGGAAAATAGGTACTCAAAATGGGACCTCTTACAAAGCATTTTACTTTTCATTTTAAGTTGCCTCTGCTCCTTCCTTGAAAATTCCAAACGAACTTTCTTTTACCTATTGTATCTTAATAATGATCATGAAAGACTTAAAATTATATTTCCTCCTCTATATATTGCACATGCATACCCTCGCCTTGTCGTTGGTTATGATAAAAAGGTTTCACCTAGGCCATGCAATGATAATGACCAAGTTGATGAATCCCATGAGACTCGGACCAATGTCTCTCCCACTGTTCTTGGACCAACACCCCCTAAGGCCTTGTTAGCACTTGGTAAATTTCCTAGAGGTTGAAAGAGAGGAAATCCACAAAGGTAACTTTATCGAACCGCTTTTAAAGCTGGGATCTAGCCCTTCCAGCTT
>CBVK0101980823.1:0-14788 GCA_900067695.1 Picea abies | reverse complement strand
ATTCTTCTAGAGAAAGGTTGTTGGGTTTTCTCCCAATTTTGGGTTTCCCAAGATAAATTCTTGTGTTCTTGTGTTGTGTTATTGTGTCTACTGTGCATGGTTAATATTTCTAGATCTTGTTATTCCTGCTACATTGTTATAGTTCATATTTTCAATGTATAGTTATTCTATGATAACTATTGTATGAAAGTGAATCTTTTTATTAATCATAAGGCAATAACTATCAAGATATTAGAATCATGTAAAAATCAATAGAAGTAAACTTTGTTGGGCTATGGACACTTGCTAGAAGCGATTCCATGTTTGTATTGCACGAAGGAAACTTCAATGGGGCTATGGATGCTCGCTGCAATAGAAGCAATTTCAGGAGAAGAGAGATGAGGAGCACACTTATGTAGATGCTTGATTTTCATAAAAGTAAAAAATCCCTTTGGTCAAACCAAAACCAATCAAAATTGTGCAAACAGTTAAAGAAATTTACCTCATTAGTTTTCTCTTTGAAAATACTATGTTAGATTGCAAGTACTTGATATCTGGATTTATATCTTTTAGGAAATTTGGCATCATCATGGTACACATGGTTAGTGTGAGTATCCTTTAGTTTATGAGCTTATCCTTAACATTCAAATTTGAAGTAAAGGTCATAAATTTATGTGACAGAGATAATTGCTTCTTCCAATGTGTTTCCATTTTTTGTGGCCACAACATCGTCCCTTTTTTTTTCTTTTATAATCAAAAGAAAAGTGCCCCCTACTAGAGTATTTGTCTCCAATTCCTAATCTATTACTATTTTTATCCTATTGTATATTCTTTGATTACCTAGCGAGTTGGGGGTTTGGATTTCTTATCTTTGAGGAGGTTTTCATTGCTCAATATCTCTTTGTTAATTGTACATTCATTTTGTTGTTCTTTAGTAGGTATTTGTTTTCTAATTTTACTTCTATCCATTGACATACTCCTTGTAAATAGTCTTTTGAAATGGTTTTACCTACTGATCATGTTTTTTGACTCTTTTGAGTTAATTTTTTATTGATCTTTAACTTATATTTTTCTATGGTGACTTCATGTTTTATCTTGTACCTTGGTTCGAAATAATTTCATTGAATTCATTAAGGCACATGTTTTCTCAAAGTAAATCGAAGAGTTTCCACGATTGGGTCAAAACAATAAGATGTAAATACATGCTATGGCTAAGGAAAGGAAATTGAAGGTTGGTATTATAGTGTGATCATGATTTTAAGCCATCCTAAGATCAAGTTTTAGTAGCCTAGGATAACCTCTATAATGCATCATCTCTCCTTCTCGAGAAAACTAGGGTAGCATTCCATTGAGGCTCTTAGGATTGTCTATTATACTAATTGGCATATTGAATTTAAGGTTTGATCATTTTGTCACTCTTACTGTTACAGTGAGAAGGTGGTGTAGAAAGCTTAAATATTTATCTAATGTGAATTTATAACTACAATCCAATCATCTTCTTGTACATTCTTATGTTTTCACTTCAGGTCCTTCTACTATTTTCTCATTTTGCAGGGAATTTGGCAAGCTATCCTTTTAAAGGGTTAAATGTTGTTTCATTAATTGATTGTCGGTCCCATTTGATTGCAAGTTATAATTCTCTATCTTTTCCCTTGGAGGTGATTTTCTTTTATGAGAATGTTGATTTCTTAAATGTGTTGGCTTGAACTGTCATCTCACTACATCATTGAGAAATGAATAGTTGACCTTAATAAAAGAACGTATAGTTATGTTGCATGTTCTTGTTTTCTCAATGCAATTGTAGTATTCACACTTATGTTTTTATGGGATAGGCATGACTAAGTAGGGTTATTTGTTATTTCCATTTTTTCCTTTACTTTCCTTCTACTTAGTGATCCTAACATTTAATAATGATAATGTATAATTGTGAATAAATAGAGTACTAGAATGTGAATCCATTGACTCAGAAGAATAAATTGTGATTTGTGTTGAAGTCTTGTTACCCTATGTTCATAACATTGTTTAAGAGCTTGGGGAAATGAATTCTATAGTATATCAGATTGCAACATTAATATCATTCCTACATGGAAGCGGTTTACATTTTAATGTTTGAAAACTAAATCACTTCGATCTCGCATGCCTCAATTTGCAGTATCATCTTATCATTAAGGAAGGAATGTTTTTTTTATATAGGAGATACATAATTTATTTTATGCATACGCATCTATTTCTTTAACTCTTCTCTTGGATATTTTTTACCTTGTATATATGAAGTTAATACTAATGTTGCATTTAATTGTGTCTAGGAGAAAAGTATTCCAAGACCTAGGAGGAAGAAAAGAAAGGAAACATGAGAGATAAACCACAAGTTGTGTTCACACTATAGCAACCTTGGAACCCCTTTTCCAACCATGAACATGAAGTTTTCCTTAGCAAACCCAAGATATATTTATTTTCCCACTTCAACTTTGAAATTCATATGGGAATTCATTAATATTATTCATATTGACCCAGACTCATCTAGATTTTGATCATTGTTGACTCTAGCACTTAGAATCTAAAAATTCATAGTTTTCATCATCCAAATATTTTCCTCCCCAACCTGGATGACGGATGTGGAAGCATGAACTCCTCTTATGAGACCTTGATGTCACATTACCCATTTGTTTCATTCCATGTTTCCTACCTGAAACCTCGATCTTCATTCACAATAAGAATTATGTTATTTAGTTAGAATCTACTCTCATTCATCCTAGAAATTGTTGAATTTTCAATATTCGGTTCCAAGATTTCAATTTAATTGTCACATAAATTTTATTCTAGGCATCTATAATTATCATAATATGTTTTTTTCATATTTCTCGTATTTCTCGGTGTGGAACCTTAATCCATAGACGAAACATTGATCTGCAATCAGAACCTTGATTCATATATGAAACCTTGATCTAAATCCAGAGCTCAGCCTCATTTCTCGTTACCCATCCATATTTTATTTTCTATATATGGGAATTTACAATTTGGATTTTTATCCTTAATTTACATTTTTATTTATTTATTTATATTTATTTTCTTTTTCTTTTTATTTTCATTTTGGATTTTTTTTTTTTTTTTTGCATTTTTTTCTTTTTCTTTTTATTTTCATTTTGGATTTTTTTTTTTTTTTTGCATTGGTATTTTTGGACATTGAGAAGGAAATACCATCGAGGATTAATTTTTACATGCCATGCAAATTTTTTGAAATCTCGATCCTGGATTATTTACCTTCAGACACTTTTACCAAAAACCTTCAGACATTTTTCCCGAATGACCATCGGACATTGATTTCAAGAATATTATTTTATTATTTTCAGGATTTCAGACATCAATTTCAGGAATAATATTTTAGTATTTTCAGGATTTCATTTTGGGCTTCCATTTGAAGTTTGATACGTACAAGGTTATTTATTTCTATTTCTATTTCTATTTCTATTTTCCATATTCGGGTATGAAAAAAACATTAACATAGACTCAATGTTCCATACCTCTCATATTTCACGCACAAACTACATTCAGAGGAAAAAACCATATAAACCCCTTTCAATCCCTTCCCACAATGCATGTGGAGGAAAAAACCATATAAACCCCTTTCAATCCCTTCCCACAATGCATGTGGGATAAATCAATAAGATTATTAGATCAACAGACAAGATTTACTTAGAGATAAGATAGATAGGTGTTTTAGTGCTCACTTTCGGAGGCCATATATTGAGTCTCAGGTGGCCAAATTGGGAATGAAATGGCTTGGTGGAAAGTTGGAGGAGTGAAGAAAATGTTAGAAGATTTTTTTTTTCCAGTTTGATAGTCGAAATTCCGAAAAAGTTTCATAAAATAGGAGGCATGATTTTACTTGGATATTGACCAGAATTTTTTCACGGCCCACAATTCAATGTTTTAACAGCCAAAAAAAAAAGAGCTAGTTGGGAAGTTCAAGACTTGAAGAATAATATGAAACGGTTTCTATTTACTAATTGACATTGATGAATTATCATATTTTGATTAATTTATATAAGTGTTAATGTCTCGTCTTTTACTCACATATAAATGAATTTATATATTTTCATTGATGTCGTTTGACTATATTCAGGTTTTGACAGGAAAGAGAGGAGGTGAAGAGTCCAAATGAAAACACAATCGATGGGAACATGAAGAGTCTAGAAAGAGGAACAATTGTAACTACACGAGATAAAAAGGAAATGAAGAATCTAGAAGAGGAATGGTACTAGGGGAAGTGACTGAGAAATATTATAAATGAAATTTGTTTGTCAGTCGAGGGGGGGCATGGATAACCCAAAATTGGGTCTTGTATATTGTTATCAAGATTGAGGACATATCTGAAAGTTGATGGCTTTTTCTTGTACCTCTATCCAAAGAATGTTTTCTAAATATTGAATATAGGGAGAAGCTAATTCATGGTTTATTCATGCAATGGTGCACTATTGTAAATTGATTGTTTTCTGAAGATGTTAGTGACTTGTCATTTATGTCAATTGGCTTTGTGGGAAATAATTATGAATGGATTATGAATTTGATTGAAATGACATATTCAATGCCATATATGTGCATATGAGTATGCTAGTATTGTTTCTTTTTTAGGAATGTGAATTCTTTCTATTTCCATAAGTAGAATTATATGCCTACAATTGATTTTGGCTACTGTTATATGAGGAGTAGTTAAAAGTTAGAATAGGAATGCATTTTCATAGTATATTAAGATTAAATTTAGTATTTAGATTAGAATAAATGAGAAAGTCTCTCGTCGGAGAGAAATCCATTTAGTTAGTGGTAATTGGGCCTAGATAAAGGTGGAGATTGTCATACCAAACAAGATAACATTTGATTGGGACCTGCCATTGAGCAATTCTCCCTCATGTTGGAATGGGGCACTTTTCTTGTGTCAACAAAACAATAGATCCGTATTTCTCTCTTATCATCCTAATGATAGACCACATATTATAGGTCCAAAGCATCAACATTAAAAAATCTTAACATAGAGAATTTGGAAACCAACAATATCAGTTACTGCTACTATCAATTATTTTTTGTGTTTTTTAATTATTAACAAAATAATTTCTTTATTATTAACATAGTAATTTCTTTATTATTATTCTTGTTTTTTATTTTTGTTAAGATTATTATTTTGAATATTTATTTGGTGTCTATTTTGGAGACAAAAAAGCCTTCAAAGAGGTGTTTTTCAGCAATAAATACACACTTATTAGTCCCTGCCTAAGGTAGCAGTGACTATTGTAAATAGTTTTATCCCCTAGCATTAGTCTATGACAAAATCAATGCATAGTTATCCAAAGCTTTTATTTGAGCATTAATTAAGAACCTTTTCTAGTCCAATAAATTATTTCAAATTCTCTCCATCACTTTAGTTAAACCAATCAGAAACTTGCTAATATTATTTGGCCTCATATCAAGGTAGGATATGAACCAAGAGGCTTGGAACTTAGGTTATGAGATATGGAACTTAGGATACAAGATAGGTAAGATGTGTAAGGTGAATTAATACTAAGTTTCAACTTAGCAATAATTCCAAACATTAAATGTTAGTTCATAACTATTTCATAACCCATAGTCTATGACCTATTTCAATTTCCAAATCCATTTGTGTCTTGTGGTAGTTGCTCAGTTGTCAAATGCCCATCTTCCCTCCACTTCCATTTGGTCACTTGCATGCAATTTCCCTCCACTTCCACTTGGTCATTTGCATGCACGTTCTTGTAAGTCTTGTGCATGTATTTTTGTAGCACTTCCCTCACATGTCGAAGAAGGAGGACATGGAATCCAATCAGGTCATTCTCAATTTTGTAGCGAGTATACACACATGAATATACACCTAAAATGGACTATGGATCTCCAATGGACACTGTATATAAATATGATGTATCTACTTCTGGGTTTGGGTCTCATCTCGAAGAGACTCTTCCTTTGCTTGTGTTGCTACTACTTATTGAATTGCATATGAAATGGTATACAATGCCTCTCGAATAAAAAACCTTGATAAATCAGAAGGGATAGGTGTGATTATGATTCTCTTACATTTTCCATACAGAGGACGAGTACCTAAGTCCATGAATTATCTGATCTCCCTCCTTTCTCTAAGACATATACAACTACATTTTTCTCAATTTTCTGGAAGGAGTTCCACTTGAGGGTGTGAGTGAGCCACAGTTGGAACATGGACAGGCTCCCAATTTCTCACTTTCACAAATTTCTTCCTATTTCCAGTGGTTCATCACCTTCCTTGTTGTCTATGTACCTTCTTTCTTCATCTTCATCATTTCCATCGCTAGGTTTAGGTTTATCGACTTCCATAGATTTGGTGTGAAAAAATTTCCTTGCTCTCTTATTTTTATCCCTCAACTGAGTAGACTGTAAACATTTTTATCGTCCTTCACAGTATATTTTTTCAATTTCTTTATGATCCTCTCGCTAGTTCCTTTGTTTCTTTCTTCCTTGTCCATGGTTCAGGAACTGCTTTCTTTGGTGTTGATACTTATGCAATGCATATTATGGATCAAGGATTATAGACTCTACTACAACTAGAGGATATACATTTTAAACTACTCTAGCTTCCTTTTTCTATTCTTGTACTTCCTATGCTTCTTTTATGTTACAAGATTTTGTTGTTGGAGATGCACTAGGATATACTTGACCCCCTTCTCATGGCCCTAGACCAATTACTTAAGTTTTTGTTTCAATTGGCTCAGATACTGCTATTGGATAGCCCGAGCATGGATATGCATTTGCGCCTAGAACTATATATGTTATTGGTGTGTCTAGATTTCGATTTTCCCCGGGAAGGTGGTTTATTTTAGCTCTTGCAAATATTGGTTTTCGCTACGTCTTTGTCTTTGCACAATGCCTACATCTTCCCACAACTAATCATCCCTCCCCATAATATATCGGTTGGGTACAAAAAAAGTGACTAGGTTACATAAAGAGCTCTGTCAAGGGAAAATCACCATTAGCTTCAGGCAATAAGGCATGTCCCACTTTTTCGGTGAGGTGAGATCCACCTGGAGTGTTAAAGATACGAATTGACAATCTTGGAGTTTGCACAACAAAAAATTTTCTCAGCAAACTGGGATGATTGGGATGAGCGCATCCCAATCATGCTTTGGGCTTATCGTACGAACACTAAAATATTGAATAAGCAAAGATGATCACTAGACCACATTTCTATATGTACATTGGTTCTATCAGCATTCTCCCAGCAAGAAATTGTTCTATCTCTAGGAAATGAAGAAAGCATTCTCCTGACATTAAATTGGTCTATCTCCAGGAAATGAAGAAAACAGATAGCCACACAATGCATAAACATAGGGTTCCTGGTGAGAGCGGATTGATATCGATGGAACTTGGTATGTACACTTAAAATCTATAAATGCGTGAACTGAGGAGTATAGACATGCACCACATGTTTCAAATCACGAGCCATTTGGCTATGGGAAAATACCCACCTAGTATGTATAACCAAATATTTTTGTCAATTGTCAGTTTATTTGAATGCACAATGCTATTAGTTTATCTGAATGTGCAATGGTTTTTACTTGAATTGTAATTTTAAAGTCACAACACCTCGCCAAAATACAAAATAAAATATAGCATTAAATCTATCTATTTTATTCTTTATGATAACTCACATGATGTTGACAGTTCAAAGTTCCACGGGTTTCGGGTTTTCTTGATGGAAAATCGTTTGAATTATCCCCAATATCACCTCAGGTTTTAGTCATATTTGTCAAATATTCTCTCTTTAATTAATTTGGCAATGTATGACCTTTCTTAATTAATTTCGCAATGTCTACATTGACCATTCTTTTATAATACTATAATAGTTATACTTTTTCATATTTGTTAAATTTTGTTGCTTTAATCAATTTTGCAATGTCTGTAATTTTAGCCTTTATTTTATAATATTTATATTTTTAGTTATAATTTCACAATATCTTTTAACCTCTGTTTTATGATATTTATATTGTTAACTATAATTTTACAATACAATTACACAATATTTTCATAATACTTTTACATGTAATTTTACAATAAAAACTTGGAAGAATACTTTCATAATATTTTTAGTGTAATTTTACAATAAAAACTTAATGCCCATTACTTTATGAAATTTTCAGGGAATTTACAATAATAGAAGAAATTCAATTTTTTTTAAGCTTCAACCATTCAAGACTTTTGTGATGTCTACAAATAGTATGCAAACAATTAAAATACCAACCAGTTCTCTTATTCATTGCATAGTAGAGTTTTCTTATTCCCTATATTGTAGCGTTGTACCTATGAAAAAATGAATTTTGTAAACATGTATTCAATACAAAACACAAATCACAAATTACAATCACTCAAATCACAAAATCACAAAGTACAACCGAACATAACTTGCTTACATTATTTCTTAATTAAAAGCACAAATTACAATTGAACATAACCTGCTTACATTATTTATTACTTAGAGGCAAAAGTTTTCTTCTTTGCAACTCCCTTGTCGTAGAAGTTATTATATACTTTATGGAAATTGTTTATGTTGACATTTTTTAATACATACAATCATACATTTATATAGATGTTTTTACATATCTTTTAACATCCAACATTGAGATCATTGCATATGAAACTACTATTGTGATGGAGTGTCAAGGTAGTGTATGCTTTGGATATTTTCTCATTTGTAAAACATCTAAAATCGTATAGTCAAACCTTATACATATTTAAAAGTAGGCACATTTGGGATAAATATTTAAACTTTTTTCTTCAAACATAGTATCTAAGGAAGATTTGTAAGAGGAATAATCACACTCAACATTTGACATTGAACAACAAAAATAAAAGGAATGTTTGATTCTATGTTAACAATTAGGATATAAGTGATAGATGGTTCATCCAAAATCCAAATTTGGGAATTACAGATAGTTTTTGCATGAGAACTAAGGGATAAGGGATATGGCATTCGCTATGTGTCTTTTTTTCAATGTTCAATAAGCATAACTTTTTTTAATGAATTAAGTCACTAATTTAGCGATCTTCTTTACATATATTTGAATGTATAGGTCTTGAATTAATGTATGGTCTTTACTAGCATTTAAGAAATTTAAGATAGAGTGATATGTACCTTATATAAAAAATTTACTTACTTTTTTCAACAGAGTATTGTATTTTGTAGTTATGGCTTCAAACAAAGAAATTATTTATATAGCTAGGAATCACAACTTCAATACAAAAAAGAAAGTTGTGCAATTAGGACGAGTAAGAAAGAGGCCAAAACCCAAACCTAAATATGAACAGATGTTTCCAAACTATGTGATCCATATTCCATCATCTCCTTCCCTAGATCTATGGATATTTAATTTAGATTTGAAAAAGAAACTATTGTCATATACAAATGCACCTGGAAATAACCTCTTCTTCCTTATAAGTGTGTGATCCTTTCAATGTGCATATCATATAAAGGCTAATGTTTGATCACCACTTAAGTGCTTTGACATGAAGATGGAATTGTAACCATCCATATAATGGAGGTACTTCTTAATACAAGTGGACCACTATGTTCCTAGTGACATGTTCTATACCCTGGGTATGTTTTCTACAACCATGCACATGAGCAATGAACAATGGCACGATGCTCCTTATGGAAGGTGAAGGGAAAGTCTTTGATACATCGATGGTATGAACAAACTACACATTTATGGTGAATAGGGATAAATATGGACCAGATAGCTCTAGGCATAAATTTTTCACGCATTTATAGTGAATAGGGATAAATATGGACCAAATAGCTCTAGGCATAAATTTTTCATAGTTCCCAATAACATGACATTAATGATATGACATTATTTTGCATAGTGATGTCAACCACACAATGAAATGGGACATAATTGTGACTTTGTAGTGAGATGTAGAAAGGGTACCTTCATTTACTCAAATCAAAGGTGTTCGAACTAGAATATGTCAAATTAAATTGTGTATCCTTGAGAAATTAGATTGGTCCTTAACGAAAATTTGAACAACAATTATAAATGTTAAGTAATATGTAAAGAATCCATAAAGTCGTGTTAGAAGGATTCATAAAAAAATCATCAAAAGTGTTACATGAATATCCTCTAATAACATCAAAACTAGGTACATATTTTTTTTGTTTACCACTAATATCCCATGATGTGTTTTTCAATAAAAGAAGTCAAAGATTCTATACTTATGTAACATGTGTAAATTTGATAAGTAATTCTAATGTTTATATAAGTTAGACTTTAAAGCATTTTATCATATAAACATTTCTCCTTGTTGTTGGCATAAAATTTTAAAGGAAACATGGCATTTCAAATTAGTAAAAAAAATGATATTTTGATCTTATATCTTATTTTAATATTATTTCTTTGTACATAACATATATATTGATATATTATATAAATAGATAATTTAATTAATATTAATTATTTTAAATCTTAAATCTTAAAGTAAATTATTTATTTACAATAAAAAATATATATAAAGCATTAAGACGTGTGTCCTCAACCTCCCTCTCAACTATGGATCCCTTCCAACTTCAAACCCTTTTAAATATCTTTATTAATTAATTTTTACATTCTTCTCTAATAAATCAAATAAATCAAGATAACTAATTAATGAAAAGCATTTTGTTATATGTATTCAACAACTGATATATCAATTTACATCCCTTTTGTTACATGTGGTCCAAATTGATTTGGAAGCCTAAAAAACTCCCCACCACCTAAAATACACATATCTTGGATTTCACCATTCCAATAATACATCACAAAATTTAATCCAATTTCAATATTAAAAAAAATTACAAATAATATTAAAAAATGCTTTTGACTTTTATCTTAGACCATATATCGCAATCATATTAAACTTAAAAATTCCAAAAAAAAATGCATCTAGTTTACTTTTTATCTTGCACCATATATCACTATCATATCAATCCAAAAATATGCATTTCGTTAGACCTTTTATCTCGCCATATATATCACCGTCATTTCATGTTTTGATTTGAACGTAATCGCTTTTTCAACCTTTCAAAATATTATTTTATTTAATATCTGAACTTTTATTTTAATTTTCCACTAGTCAAAATTTACGTTGCCATAACAATCGATGACGTTGACATTATCTCGAACATTATTTTCCATTTCTGTTTTATTTTTTTCATTTTATGCCTTATTGACATTATCTAGAACACTTTGCTTCCTTTTCTGTTTTATTGAGAGGACCATTCTTGGGCGAGAACTGTGATCTTTTTCTGCCTTAAGTGAGTCACAAGAGCCCGCGATAGAAATGATCTATCTCCCAATCCTAAGATTATGCCTCTACCGATAGAAATAAGGTGGCCTGATCCAGGAATCCAGCACATTATCTAGAACACTTTGCTTCCTTTTCTGTTTTATTGAGAGGACCATTCTTGGGCGAGAACTGTGATCTTTTTCTGCCTTAAGTGAGTCACAAGAGCCCGCGATAGAAATGATCTATCTCCCAATCCTAAGATTATGCCTCTACCGATAGAAATAAGGTGGCCTGATCCAGGAATCCAGCTAAGCCATTGAGTGATCAAGTGGACCAACTTAATAATATTGTTCCAGATCTTTGATGCCGCAGACTGTTTGAAGGTGGTCAACCTGAACCAATTGATGACAGTTGAATTGGGTAGAAATGTATCCTTAATAACATTGTGCCAAATGTCATTCCGAGTTAGAACTAGCAAGAGTGTGTTAGTTCTCAGAGCATTGTTGAAATGGAATAAATTGTGGAAACCGCATCCACCGCACTTCTTTGGTCTAGATAGAGAGTCCCACCTACAGAGATGAAAATGTTGAGTTTCATTGTTACCACTCCATACAAAATTAAACATAATTTTCTTAATCTTTTTTAAAAGTGAGCGTGGAATGGTCTCCAAAGACATCCAATAAACCGATTGACTCTCCATGAGCGTGGAATGGTCTCCAAAGACATCCAATAAACCGATTGACTCTCCAATACTTATTTTATTAAAATATATCGATCACACAAGGATAACCATCTATTGCACCACAATCCAATTTTTTTTTCCATCTTAGTCAACAACCAACTCCAATGATCCGCTTTATACACCCCAGTCTTTAGATAATAACCTAGATATTTGAAACCTATAACTAGATCTGTAAATGTATATGGGAGAAAATATTTGAATGGGGTTAAGTCCACTTCAGATAACCCCTCATAAATAACAGTTGTTTTGGAATCATTAACCTGAAGACCCAAATCTTTACAAAATAATTTGATGCATTTGTCAATTTTCAGCCATTCTTGAAGAGTTGCATTGGTCATGATTAATACATCGTCCACAAAGAATAAGTGGAGAATTTTTATCATTTTGGACACCTTAATACCTGCTAGTTTGCCTTCCCCTTTTCTTTCTTTTAATAAAAGGTTGAGACCCTCCATAACCATAATAAACAATAAAAGGCATAAATGACACCCTTAGCGTAAACCTCTGCCACTTCTGAAAAAATCTATAACATCTTCATTGAGTAATACAACAAAAGACGTTCATTGAGTAACACAACAAAAGACGAAGAAACAACACAACTCATAATCCACTTGGTCATCTGAATATCAAAGCCCACTTGTATTAAAATCATCCGTAATAAATCCCAATCTATACAATCATATACTTTCCTCATATCCAATTTTATCCAATTTTAGAACTAGGGATTTTAATTTCATTTTTTTTATGCTATGGAGCCACTACAATGGGATTGCGTTTGCTTCTTGCATAAGAGTAATAATGTGCATTCTACACTACCAAGTGAAGGAGATATGTCTTATAAAATTAATAAATAATAAAGTGATATAGTTTTTTTAATTTTTTAATTTATATAATTTTTTTTTTTAATTTTTTTTTTTAATATTTAAATTATAAATTAAAATAAATTTATATTAATTATAGAATTCACTTTTAATTAATTTTAAATCAATTTAGATCTATTTTAACTCTGGATCTATCACCATAGATCCATCTTAACTTTGGATTTATTAAGAGTTGAGAAGGATCAAATCTTTCTAGGTGTAAACCTTTAACCTTTCTTCAAGTTTTTCACTCTTAAAAAGGCTTTGAACGAGAATAATACTTCTTTATGGTTTTGAAAGAGATATTTTATTTGGAACATTATATCTCTCCAGTTTTTAAGTTTTGAAAGAAATATTTTATTTAGAACATCATATCTTTGTGGTTTTTCAGGGGAATAATACTTCTCTTGTTTTGGACCTTTTTTATTGGAATAATATCTTGTGTTTTGAACTCACCTTTTTTACTGGAATAATATTTGAATAATATCTTGTGTTTTGAATTGTCGATGACACGAATAATCTTTGCAGTTTTGAAATTTTTTACAGGAATACTCTCTGGATATTCTCTGTAGTTTCAAAGCTTCTTCCACCAGTTGAGCACCTTGGCCCATGTTTGTGAATCATTTTTGGCCTCTTCAACCCGAGGAGTAGTTGGACACCTGAAATTAGGTGAGTCACTTATTACTTTGATTCAAGTTTAATTTAAAATATATTTATAATTTAGTAATATGTGAAAATTAAATAGATTTAACTATTATTATTATTTAAAAAAAAAAAGTGTAATAAGTAAAAGTTGATTGAGGGCCCCCAAAGTCACAGTAGATATCCTTTAGGAATATATGGAAATATTAAGAAAAAGGAGAGAAGAAAAAGACGCCAAAAACCAAATAGCGTTAGAATCATTAGAAAAAAAGGAGTGAGTAAAGAGACCTTAAACTCGAAATATAGCTAGAGGGAATGCTTGATAAAAAAAACTTAGACTCTACAAAGATATCATTCAAACTCAAATAGAAGATAGATTTTTAGGGTTCAAGTGATTCAAGGAATGTAAAAACAAAAAAATTCAACCCAAGAATGAGAGGTTGAAGAAAATCGCAACTTGAGAGATAGGATTAAAAAACTAGAAAAAAACCTAACCAACAATTTGACCCTCATTAATCTAGAAAACAAATTGGATATCAAACCCATCAAAAGAGGAAATGAATGAACTAATTAAACTGGACCATGAGCATAATAAAAGAGCTGTGAACCTCATAATTTTTGGTATAAAAGAACAACAAGAGGAAGATACGCTAGCAATAGTAAAAGAAGAATTAAAAAATAAACCACAAACTGAAACAACTTACCTCATAGAAACAAAGAGGCTAAGAAAAATAATTGATCATAAAGATAGGCTGATATGTGTCAAAGTAAGTTGTAATGACCATAAATATAGCATACTCAGTGAATCTATGAGCTTAAAAGGGTCGGGAATATTTATAAATGAATACCTCATTCCCAAAGACCAAGCTGAATTAAGAAAGGAAGTTCAAAAGGTAAAAGTGTTGATGATTGCAGCTTCGTGAGACATTATGCAGGTCTTCTCCCTAGAGTAGTGGGTTGGGTCGACTTGTGCCTTCTCCCTATATTCTCCCTGATGGGCTGAGTTGGGTTGACCTGAGACAGGTATTCTCCTCAGTTGTTCTGGCTTGGGTTGATCTAAGATGGGTCTTCTCCCCAAGTGGATGGGTTGGGTTGATCTATGGGGATGCCCCTAATATTCTCCCCATATCAGGCTTGTTTGACTTGGAAAACACTCCTCTAAGACTGAGTTGATCATAACACTTGTCAGAGGAGTGGCTAGTTGTCTTGGGGTAGCACCCAACATCCCATGGGAGCAGACCATGTGGACATGTCACTTGGGAGT
>CBVK0101980810.1:0-15057 GCA_900067695.1 Picea abies | reverse complement strand
ATACCACTTTTAACCACAATATATATTATTTCACTTTAACAACAATGTTCAACAGTATATCATCATTGTATGCATCAATATATATATATCATAAGCAATTAAACATAATCAACATCACATCAAGAACACAATAAACCAACATTTATGTGGAAACCCAAATGGGATAAAACCACATAATGATTTCTTATATATATCAAGAATTCCTTCATAGGAAACACCAACTTCCAAATTCTCCAGTTGCAACTGGAAGGAGGATCCAACCCCCTATTCTCAGGCTCCAACCTGAAGGAAACTACAACTCCTTGAATTCTATGGCTCCAACCAGAAGGAGGCTACAACCCCCTATGTTCTTCGGCTCCAACCGGAAGGTGGCTACAACCACCTAGTTCTCAGGCTCCAACGTGAAGAAAGATCCAACTCCCCGATTCTCTGACTCCAACTGGAAGGAGCATACAACCTCCTTTCCTTGCCCCATCCTATCACCCTAAAATATAAATGTAGACCAATTGTCACTACCACAATCACTGCCACTGTTACTTCCATTGTTACATCAACAACGTGTAACTTGTCAACCTGTCACTATATCCAACCTGTCACTGTCAATCGATCATTGTCACAACAACCTGTCCAACCAATCAC
The DNA here is from genome assembly GCA_900067695.1 of Picea abies. Classification (NCBI taxonomy): domain Eukaryota; kingdom Viridiplantae; phylum Streptophyta; class Pinopsida; order Pinales; family Pinaceae; genus Picea; species Picea abies. The sequence goes on along the minus strand of CBVK0101980810.1, from coordinate 14,418 downwards.
TATCTCATCCTTGAAACTATATCCACTCTCATTTGCATGCAACTCATGCTAATATCACCAGGAGAATATCTCAAACCATATGCTCAACATCACCAACACATGCCTCTCCCAAGCATGCACCAAGATCACCAACATACCATCACAAGATATCTGTCTCAACCAAGTACCAACCTGTACCATGCACCATGCATCAATATGTACCACAACCTATACCATCAACCATGTACCATAACCTGTATCAAAACAAGTGCATCAACCATGCACCAACACCTATACCAAACCATGCATCAACCATGCACCAACACCTGTACCAAACCATGCATCAACCATGCACCAACACCTATACTATATGCCTCAACCATCAACCATGTACATCAACAATTTACATCAACACCATACCATGTATCAATCATGTACCATACCATGTGCCAACCATGTACATAAACTATAACAAGTGTCTCAACCATATACCATATCACTCTCAATCATACCATGTACCATAAGATAAGCCTCAAGTATACACCATAACATGTGACCAAATCATACACCAAGATAGCCAATAATGCTTCTAATCAATGTATCACAACATTGCCAAGATGTACCATATCACATACTATCATCACCATGCATGTACCATAACACCATAACCATAACCCTTAAGACTTAACTCTGATCCTGTTGCTAACTTGTTGTACTGTAAACTAACCTGTAACTCTTCCAAAGTCCTGAACAACCTGGTACCAACATCCCTTCACAAATTTTCACAAGTTTTTTACATATACACGACTTGCTCTGCTACAACCCGTGGATATCCATGCTTTCCTCCACTACAACCCGCGTACATCCACATCCTGTTGACCTACAACTCCCAGATACCTTAGAAACTAGGGTTACTCAAGCTTGCTGCAACCCCAATACTTTCACCTTCGACCTTCCTTTGTAACCTCATAAAATGTCGTCACAAACTTGCCAAAACATCACAATACTGTTATAACCCTAAATTGCTCCATACATCCATACCTGACACTTGACCCTCTTGCTATTTTTTCCAATCCATCACTGAGTTGCTTTTCTTAAAAACTCATTTTTTGAATATGTAAGTGCCTTGCACCAATACTGCCCATGTACATATGCTTGCTGCACCACTACAACCCACGTACGTACGCATGCTGCACCACTACAACATGCGTATACTTGCAAAAGTTGCAAGGAATTCATTGAGATTACAGGATATTGGGTAGTTTCCCAACTAATCCACCGCCTATAGCCTGTCACCCAATCGAATAACCATCATTTTGTCATATACAAGGAGGTGTTGGGGTCTCATTCCACATCTAAGCATAAGAACAATGAAACTTTTCCCGTTTCACATCCCCTCCTTGCCCCAAGCATTTGCAGCCTTGTTGAGAGAATTGCCTCAGAACTCCTCATTTTTCCCTTTTTTCCTCCACCATAACCCAATCCATTTCTCAAGAAGAAGGTTGAGAGGATAAAGATACATGGAGGTGCACTTGGAGCTCGGTGAAGAGGAGCCAAGACCAGGTTTGAGGAGCAGTAGCCAACACTAGTTGTAAGTAATCATTGTATTATCAATAAAAGAAGAACTTTTCCTGTCCCAAAACATGATGTGTCGAATGTTTGCATTTGATTTATGTTTTTATTCTAACATCTAACCCTTATTTATGTATGAAATGTATGCTTGTAGTTTTCTGTTTATCTGCCTTTGAATGCAGGCCAACCTTTGGGAGGAGGTTTGCAGTCAACGAAGCTATCAAGCGCGAGAGGATCTACATCGGACGCTGAGTAAAGGTATAGTTACGAGATCCTTCTCATTTTACTTTTCTTGCATAAGTCTGGGGTATGTTTGGGGTAGTTAGAGAAGTATGAGACTTTTAAATGGTTATTGATCTGCCTACATTGTAAAACCTGGTGTAGCCATAGGGGTTTTTTTTCCCGCTAGTAGAACTGGAGACCATACTGGGGAAGCCTCTAGGGTTTTAGGGGATTGTTTTGGGTGTTTTATTGTTTTTATACCTTTTGAGTTTCTTTGTGAGTCTGCTGAGTCTTTCAAGGGGTATGGTCACTTGTTGGTGACATACCAGTTCTCCCTACCTTGTCATTCTGTCTGTTTGTTTTCTTTTTTCAATAAGTGAAGAGGTGTGCGTGACCTCCTGTGGGTCAGCACACATACATACACGCCCTACTTTATAGACAACCTGTGTACATACGTAGGCTGCTTGAGCATCAATAGCATACATGTGTCAATATTTTTTTTTTAAGAATATGTAGTCAACCTCTTCCGTGATTGAAGTTTTACTTCTCAGGGTTTCTTGATTAAGCGTAGTGTCTCTGGTTTTTACAGTCAAAGCCTGGGTTAGATGTTAGTTTGCTTGTCTTTTTCTTGATTTCCCGTGTTTACTTCGAAAGTGTTTTAGGCGAGTTTTTGAGTCTTTGATAAACTTGTTTGGTGTCTTTAGTGACTCCCTATGATCTGCAGTGGGCCAGAGGTCAGTTTCAGTCTTGTCTTGTTTTCCACTTTTCCCCCTTTCGCTTGCTTTAAAGAAAAAGAAAAAGAATTTATTTCAAGTTTCTTGTTTGAAGCATTTTAAAAAAAAGAATAGAAAAATATTTCATTTCTTAGTTTGGTAAAGTAGTTAGGGTTTAGTTATTTTACTTGAAAATAAAAAGGAGTTCAATTTTTAAGTTCTTTAACTGATTTCATAGAATTCAAGTATCTCGTAGTCGAGTGAAATTTCGTTTTTAGTTAAAGATCTTGAAAAAGTTAGTTCTAAAAAGTTGGTTTAAAGAGTTAGTTGCAAATCTTTATTGTTAACTAGAAGTAATTTTTATTTCAGTTTCGTTTACTTCTCCTTATTTGTCTCCCATACACATCACTAGTTTCACTGCCATTTCCTTGAGTTAAAACAAGCCATTTAAAGTGAACGTTAATTAAAATTTATTAGACTTTTATGTTTGTAGGGCCAATCAACTAGTTTAGGCTAGAGCCTTGAATTATGTTGGAGAGGAAACTCTTCAAGGCTTATAAAAAAACATTGGAGTCAGAGATATGGAGTGTAAAAAGTCCAGTGACGTGAAAGTTATCTGAGACCCCCCTCTAACACAGGGGCTAAACACATGGTTGCATGAGGAAAGGTAGCAGAGATAACCCCTCCAAAGATAGACCAAGAATAGTGGGGAACGCATATTGAGGACTTGTCATGGGATACCGTTGTTTGAATTTTCCTACGGAGCTTCGTGGACCTCGAATCCATTTGAGATCCTTTGTTGTCTTCCAGATCACTTGCTCTCGATACCCTTGGTAGGTTTTAGACTTGTTATCCTACTCATTGCGTCCACCCGACTGTCAACTGTACCTGGTTGGTGACTGTTTGCGAGATGACAACTTAGTTGCCTTTATCCTAGAGACTTACATAGGTGACTACAGGGGTATACCATGGTACCTAGTGCAGACGTCGGGCCATGCTTTGCAGAGTATACCCAGAGGGTGCTTCCATGTTCGAGTTGCACTTGCACCGGTAAGTTTCTCTAGTGTTGGTTGGTGTAACTGTTCTTCCAACTAAATAGTGGTTTTCTTGATTTATCTTATAAGAACTTTTCTAGTGTGAGCTTGTTTCAAAACGTTAGTAAAAGCCTTATCGTGTCATTGATATTTTCACAAAATGGAATATCAGGAGCTCCGTTGGTAGCGAAGGCTTCAGGGCCTACCACCGGTTACATTGAAGCCACCACCACCACTGTTACGACAAAGACTTGACCAACAAGGGTCATTTGAGGCGACCAGGTCGCAGGAAATTGTGCCCGAGACAACTCCGAGAGGAGAACACTCAAATCCAGAGGAACCGACTATTTTTGAGCTTGGAGCAGAAGCTCTCGGGCCATTTAACCCTCCGATCACTGACTTGTCAGTGCCACTTTTGGTATAAGTTGTCCCTCCAAGGGTAACACGTCACAAGCGTTAGATAGTCTTACAAGCAACAATGGAAGAAAATGTTGCTACTTCGTCAGGGAGTCCTCATACTCCATCAACGACTGCCACCACCGGGGGCATTTTGCCTCCTAACCCACCTTCGCCAGTCTGAACCACCATGGTCTTGACCACCTCTACTTCAGGTAGTGGTCTGATTCCATCATCCGTGACGACCACTACTCCGTTCACACAGAGTGCGACGGGCCCTCCATTTTCATATGGGATGCCCGACTTTGATACGAACTCCATCCTCACCTACTCCACCCTAAAAACCATGGGTCTGGAGGCAAGGAGCTCAAACACTCCTTTGCAAGGGTCCATGGGGGGCACCTCAACCTCCTTTAAAACTATCCCTTACGGTGGAGGTCATATACCTCCTCCATCTCCCTCGCTCGGCGGTGCTTTCCAACCACCCATCGGGCCAAACAAAAACTACAACTTGTTTGGAGCAGGAAGACTAGGACCGTTTTCCTACACCATGTTTGTAAGTTCTATGCCTTTCTCTTTGTTTGACGCGTTTGGTAATAACACTTTTTTGTCAGCTGCCATCTCGACCAGGGGCAACTCTGGTTTTGGACAACATAATCTTGTGTAGGGTACTATTCCTACACAGGGGGAAAACATAAGAGTCTTCTCCTCACAAGGACTTTGGAATCCATAGCAGGGATTAGTTCCCTCATCAGGGATGTCAACCAGAGGCAACCCCTTCCATGGTCAATGGAACCCCGGGCAAGGCTCAATACCTATGCCCGTCAGATCGATAGGGGGCAACCCTTTCTAGAATCTTTGGAACACAACGCATGGAGCAATCCCCGCCCAACCCTCGATGTCCAATTATGGGAATCAACCGATGATGTCCCAACAAACACAATATCTGTACATTGGCCAAGGCCATGGTATCTACCGGAACCCTAGTCAGCAACCCAACTTTTCCCGGAAACCTGGTGCCAGTCAAACTCCAGGCTCCCTTTTTCCTGTACATAGTACTCAGTCCAAACTACCGTTTCTGGCGACATTACATTTTCCATACTTGTCAAGGTTTCTTAATGACCCGATTTGTCATGATCCACGTTGTCCCTCCATGCCGACTAAGTTTCCCTTGGATATTTCAAAATTTAAAGGCAAGCCTGGCGAAGATCCACGTGATCACGTGACAATTTTCCACCTATGGTGCTTGTCAAACTCACTGCGAGATGACTCCGTACAGTTGCACCTGTTTCAACACACTCTTATTGAGGGTGCCACAAAATGGTACATCAAGATCAACCGCTCAATATAATCTTACTTTAGCGATTTGGCAATGGTTTTCCTAAACCATTTCCAACTACCTGTGAGATATGATGCCAGCATCGAATTGTTGGCCAACTTTGAGAAGATGAAGGCCGATCATATCTTGGATCACATCTGAGATTGGCGACATCGAAAGAGTTTGATAAAGGTACAGGTCCCACCGGATTTTCTTTTGGAGTGGTTCCTGAAGTCTTTGGTACCTCAATTATCTAAGGACATTTCAACGTCAAGAGTGTTTTCAGAGCAGGAGGTAATAATGAGAGAACAACAACTCAAACTGATATACTCTCAGTCTGGTTTACTCTATGATATTTTTCCATATGTGCCACGGTTCATCCTTGACAAGGCCAGACACAAGTCTAGACCACATGTCGATGGTATAGTTGGTTCAACACAATAAAATCCCATTGATCAACTGTCAAATCAATTGCAAAAATTGTTGATACAATAGACAATGACCAACCAGACCTCCGGTTCAGCTACTCCCCCTACCCAAACGTCAAACGTATACAATGTGTAGTCGACGAACCCGAAGGCCAACCAACATCCTAATGGAAAGAAAAAATAGAAAAACAAGAAGGGTAAAGGGGATAAGAAACCCAACAACAATGATGGCAGGGGAAACACAGAGAAGAGAAAGTTGAAGTATTTGTGTAACCTTTGCATGAAGGACCACCTGACTCACCTGTGCTCTCGACTTGCGGAGGCCAAAAAGTTATTGGCACAACAACACCATGTTGTGTTAACGAACCCATTTCCACATGGGAAAAATATGACTCAAGCCTCTTCAAGCGCGGATGGGGGAAGTCAAGGACCCCTCACGTCTTCTAGTAATCCCTCGACCCTGAACGTTTATATGATGAAAGGTGATGCTTACATAGAAACTAGGGCACATGATTACAGAATGCCAAAAACTGCTGAAAAGGGTAAGAATCCATAAACCCATCTATTCCTCTCCAGATTGAGAATATGATGGGTGAAATGATGACATGCATCCCGAAAGGGGAGTTCAAGAAATCTTCCCATAAATCGAGTGCGAGGGCCGCCCAAAATTACTCTGTGGTGGAGTATTTGTCACAAACCCCTTGCGCGATGTTTTCTTTGGAGGCCCTCCAGAGCTGATCTTCATAGAGAAAGGCATTGTCTGCTTTTGGATCTGCTCAGACTTGTAATCTGGGAACGTTCATGCTCGATACGACCGTCTTGAAACCTTGTCTCCCTTACCATGTGGCATTTTATATAGTAGTGGCTCACCCCACAAAATATTTTACTCGAAATATTTTCCGTATGGTGGTTTATGAGGGCGCCTTGACCTGCGTGATGTCATTGGCGTGTTGGAAGGCCATTGGCCAACCCATTTTGTCTCCACCACCTACTCTACTTATTTCTTTCGATAGTCATTCTTTCAGACCACATGGAATCATTTCTTCTTTCCCCGTGCAGTTAGGAGGAAAGACCGTGTGCGTCGAAGTTGAAGTGGTCGATGCACCTCGCGAATACAACCTTTTGTTAGAAAGGAGTTGGACCTATGCAATGCATGCAATGGTTGCCACAATTTTTCAACTCTTATTGTTTCCACATGAGGGCCGAATCGTAACCATTGACCAATTTTCCTTCTCAAGGCATGACCCTTCATCGGGGGCATCCACGGTCCCGATGATTGATAATCCTCAGCCCGATGTCGTCAATGTGGGGGTTGGTTTTTTCCCACCTTTGATGGGTACTTTCAATTACCCACCTCCTTCCAACGATGTCAAGTTCATATCGACAGCCCCCGACCAGCCTAGGGCTGAAATTTTTCAAGTGTCGTCGTTCCAAACGACTTACTTTAACTATCCGTGGACTCTTCCTTCCCCATCATCTTCAATGGAAGGGATAGGGCATCCTAGCATGGCCATTCCCTTGTCCACGATAGAATTTGCGTACATTATTGTCCAACAAGATTCAACTGACCCTGATCCGACTCCCGCACAGGAGTTAGATCCAGTTCTCGAGCCTATTTGGGCTCAAGGTTCCCTCACCATTACAGATTCTTCAGACTCGGTCTTTACCTATGATGAGGTGATTATAGAGGCATTGACTGGTTTGGACAGACCCTGGCATGATCTCCATCATAGATATTATTTCCTCCCAGAGTTAAGAAGAATAGAGGTAGGTGAATTCATGTTGAATATGACTGGAGATAGTTCTTGTCTTGTTAATCCTCTGTCTACACACACAGTTTATGTCGAGGGTAACATGGAAACTATTGTTGAAATGATACATATTGACATCTCCAAAACCCTTGGCATCGTGGAGAATGTCTTCGTCGAAGCGGACTACTCCCCCAAGGACATTCATATCTATATAGATTTATTTAAGGAATTTCGTGACGTTTTTGCCTGGTCTTATGAGGAAATGCCAGGCATTGATCCAAGAATTGTCGAACATGAGATAATGACTTATCCTGACACCAAATCGGTCTGGTAGAAGCTTCGTCCAGTGAATCCTCAGAAAGAGAAATCTATTAAGGCTGAAGTAGAGAAATTGCTGAAAGATGGTTTTATCTACCCCATACAATTGACACAATGGGTCTCAAATCCCATTCTGGTTAACAAAAAATAGGGTACGATTCACATGTGCATGGATGTCCATGCCTTGAATAAGGCCTGTCCAAAGGTTAACTTTCCCACCCCATTCATTGACCATATTTTCGATGAATGCGCACGCTGTGAGGTATTTTCATTCATGGATGGTTTTTTGGGATATAACTAGATTCAGATTAAGCTCAAAGACCAACATAAACAACTTTTATATGTCTTTGGGACACATTTTCTTATCGTAATATGCCTTTTGGCCTGAAGAATTTTGGAGCCACATTTCAGCAGGCCATGTCTTTTTCTTTCCATGACCTTAGACATATATTCAAGGATTATCTCGATGATCTAGCATCACGATCTTGCAAGAGAGATGATAATCCTGAACACCTCTGACTAATCTTTGAACGATGTCACTACTATCAGATTCACTTGAATTCCAACAAATGTAATTTTTGCATGATGTTAGGTCATCTTCTAGGTTTCATAGTTTCGACAAAAGGGATCATGGTCAATCCTATGAAGGTTGAGGTGATAGTTTAGTTTCATTCCCCGTGCACAGTTCCTCAGCTTCAAAGCTTACAGGGGAAAGCGAACTTTCTTCAGCGTTTTATCTAAAATTATGCCGAGATCACTAAAGGGTTCATGTGTTTATTGAAGAAGGGAGTCCCTTTCCATTGGGATGAAGCCTCTCAACTCTCTTTAGAAGTGTTGAAACATGCCCTCACGTATGCCCCTCTACTTCAGCCTCCCATTATAATAAAGATTTCTTATTGTACTTGGCCGCTGCAGAGTTGACCATCGGTATGGTCTTGGTTCAAGAGGATGATTTGATCGAAGAGCATCTTATTTATTATCTGAGTCGAGGCTTGGTTGGGTCAGACCTCAACTACTCGCATGTTGAGAAGCTTGCGTTGGCAACAATGCATGTTGTCCAACGATTCCGTCATTATATTCTGCTTTGTAAGACCACTATCGTTGCTGTTGTGAATCTGTTTCAATAGGTGTTGACACGATTCTTCATCAACAAAAATATCAGTAGATGGATTGTTATCCTCCATGAATTTGATTTGGATTTTGTTTCCATGAAATCCAAAAACTCACTGGTCTTTGCTAATCCTATTCTTTTAAGGATAGCTCAAGTTGTCTTGATAGCACAAAAAAAGCTAGACTTAGTCAAATCACAATTCTCTTCTTTAGAAGAAGAAGTTAAATTTGAACATCAAAAGACTATCCCTCAAGTCACTTTTATAAAAGGGATAGATGAAGCTGAGAGTTCAAAAGCCAATGCACCTAGATCATCTGATGATGATGCAGGAGGAAATCCTTTCCAATCTGCATGGGATAAATGGTGCAATGCTAAATATGGTTCCAATAAAAAGGTCCTATTTGATCCAGCAAATTCTTCGGAACATGCTTCTTTTAGCAGAGAAAACATAGAACCAGACCCAATGTCTAATCTGAATTGCAGATCTCGTAATGAGATGATGATCATATTTAAGAAATGGCAGGCTTGGGAAAAAACTCAGAAGATGATATTTAGAAACAGAGTTTCCTGGAATGAGTTAGCACTCAGTCTAACTTGGGGATTCACTGGAAACCTCAGACTCTGGTGGGACAAAGTCAATGAAGCTGATAAGATAAGAATAATGAATCATAATAATCTGATAGAAGAGCTTATCAAAGCTGTAGTACATGAATTCTATGGTAGTACTAAATTAGATTCTGAACATTATGCAGACTTGTTTATGAATCAACGACTATGTCATATTTCTCAACTACCAGAATTTTTATGTACTATGCAGGATCTTTTATACAAAGCTCTTGATCTAGACAATGTGGCATATCTAAGAAAATATCTTTCTTCCATGCCCGGAAAAATTCCTGATCTTGTTAGAGAAAGACTAGAAACCATGGAAACTGGTCTAGAAGAACTTTCTTTAGCAGGATTACATGAACATGTAGTCACATCCCTACAGAAAGAATGTCTAAGAAGAAAGACAAACAAATCTATTAAAAAGCAATTAGGGTTTGACTCAAGTATTTGTGATACTTTTTTTCAAACATATCACTTTGGTTGTTAGAAACAGAATAAAAAGAAAGACTCATGTAGGAAAGATTGTGGTTGTTTTAAATGCTCTAGGAAAAACAAATCCAGTTCTTTTACAAAAAAGTTCCCTAGAAGATTTAGTAAAAACACCCAAAGACCTAGAAAAGCCTATTTTAAACATAGGCCAAGACCAACTCAAGCAAGCAAAACCACTTGCTTTATCTGTAAAAATACTGACCACTGGGCTTCTCAGTGTCCTCTGCGTCAGAAAACCAAATTTCAAACAAAGATAATGGATCTCTTCCAAACAGGATATGATAGTGCCGAATGGGAAATGGTTTCTGAACGTTTAGATGGTAAATTTCTATCACTAACTGAGTCTGACGAATCTAATACTCCCACTGTTGACTACCAGTCTGATTCTGATCAATCGCAAATCACTGATACTATGAATTTTATGGACATCAAAATGATGTCAACCTTTTCTGACCTCCCCTCTCTTCTTCATCAGAGATCTGTCTTAGAACACAAACTGAATAGGTTAACCCCTGGACAGTTTCAACTTTTCAAAAGATATCAAGCTCAGATTGATCTTCTCTCTTCTCAAATTGCCCGACACCAACAACCAAGCGTGGTGAATATTCAGGATTATACACCAAAAGATTGTGATTTCACTTCATCTAAACCTAAAGGCAATAAGGTAGAGAAACATATCTTTACCTCTCGGAAAGAAATAAGAGAAGAAGAACAGGAAGATGATTCTCTAGATAAAACTATTCAACATCTAGAAGAATCAATAAAAGAAAAAGAAAAAGTAATGGCTGAGCTATGGAAAAATATCAAAATGGAAAAGGAAGAACTGAACTTTCTCAGAAATAAAAGAGATGAACAATGGGAAAGAGAAATGTTTGGTCATGACACAGAAATTGAAACTAGTGAGTCTAAACAAATTAATGGTTTTGAAGATAGACTAGTAATTTTTGTGGATATAAAAGTTTCAGGATATCTACACTATACTTTGGATGCACAACTTGATACAGGTGCAATGAACTCATGTGCAAAATATGGAGCAATACCATCTTATTATTGGCAGACTATTGACATTGCTTTCAGAGCAGTAAATAAGACTGAGATCGAAATTCAGTGTTTTGCCCCTGACCTTCCAATTATCATAGAAGGAGCAAAGGTAGCTATCAATCTTTATTGCTTTGACACTGGAGTAGATATCTTTCTTGGACAAGATTTTGTAAATAGATGATTTCCATTTACAATAGGTAGCAATTCTGTACAGATTACAATTTTGGGAAAACCTATAACAGTCCCTAGTAAGTCCTCCTATGAATCAAGGATTGCAGTAAAGAAATCTCTCCCATAGATAGAAAATACTGCTAAGAATTTAGTCCGGATCCAGAAGATAATAAACAATGCAGAAAGACATGGATTAGAAGCAATTAAGGATGTTAAAGAAAAGATAGAAAAAGACTGTACAATAGATCATCCTAATGCTTTCTGGACAAGGGAACAATATTTTGTCAGTCTTCCCTATAGAGAAGATTATGTTGCAAAACCACAAAAGGCCTCAACCAACCATATGTTTGATCAGGGGATCAAATTTTGCTCAATTTTCAAAGTACTCGGAATGCGACGAAAATAGTGCCATTGCGTCTGTCTCGTCTTCCTGATTCCGGTGGTATATTTACTTTCTCAAATGGAGTCTGTATGAAGGAGATATCGCGATCTGTCCGCCAAGCCAAACAGACAAAATTTTTGGATACTGATTGTACCTGTCCGTACAGTCCATACGGTGATGTGGCAGGACCGTACAGGCCGTACGGTGATGACATGGCAGTTATTTATTGGTTGGTTGTTGGCGTATTGGATGGTGACACATGTCCGGTTGGTGGCGAGTAATATGAGGACACGTGGCCCAATCCCTGGGCGCCACGTGTCCCCTCATTATTGTTTATATGGTTGTATAAAATTGTATGGGGAGTCCACGGGGTTCGACCCCCGGACCTCCCCCAACACTAAAGACTTCATAACTCTCCGCTAACCAAAGTACCGCCATTTGTGCCTTGTTAACTATACCAAAAAACATATATTTAAGTTTGAATGTTATGCCAATGGAAAAGGGGGTCGGGCCGGGGCTTAGCTCCAACCTGTGGACGTATTACATCACATATGACCCAACATATATGCATTAGCCCGAATGTTTTGGCGCGCACGCACATTTCATTATGTTACATTGTATTGCAATACATTGCATTGCAATGTATTTCATATATATATTATGTGTGTTGGTGCGGGGTTTGAAACCACGACCCATGGCTATGTAAACGTGTGTTAAATGTTGGCAGGGAACCAAACGTAAGTTGCACGGTTTCAAATGGTTTAACCACCTTTATGCCTTGCGCGCGGTCCTATTGCCATATGCCTAGGTGCCGAGGCGGTTAGGGGCTGGAGGCACCTTAACCGTCCTACGGTTTGCATCGTTGGTGTGGTTGCGCCCGGTGCCAGGTTTTTATGCTTAAAAGAGTGTGTGAGCCAGGTTTGTCAAGGGAGTGTGAATTGTAGAACCAGAGACAGCAAGCTTGAAGAGGGAGACTTCCAGGAGGCCTAACTTCTTCATTTTTCGACCGATTGAGGTGCCGAAAGAGCCCAGACAGGGGTTTTGGGACGCTGGGAAGCCATTGGAGCAGTCGGTTTGTTAGTTTGAGCATTGTAAGACATTTTTTTGAGCACTTTTTGAGAAATTAATAATAATGATCCATTGGAAGCTGGACCAGGAGATGTAGCCCATAAGAGGGGTGAACTCCTTTATCAATTGCTGTGCACATATGTTTATGTTCAATTTTTATGATGCTATCTATGTGTATTTCGCATAAGTAATCCTTAATTTATGTGTTGCAAATTGATCTTGTTGCTTTAAACACATAACATTTCACTTGCAATAATTATTCAAGTTTTTCAAGTCTTCTTCAATTTTAGATCAAGTTGGTATCAGAGCACTAGTTTTGAAGACTTGATTGTTTGCAAGTTTTGTTTCTGATGCTCACAAGGTTGAAACTCACAAGAGGAGAAGGTCAACTTGTGGAGCCAAGTTCTTATCCGACAAGGAGGAAGCAGTTTCATTCACCGCAAGTTGCAGAGAGACATTCACCAAGCATGGCACATGCAGAAGATCATGAACGTGTTCCGAATGAAGAAGAAGACTTCAGGCAGACTATCATACAGTTGAGAGATATGATGAAGGTCATAATGGAACGGAACATGATATCGCAGGGTGAAGGCTCTAACCCTTCAATGCATAAGGGAGGCGGTGGTGACAAGACTCCAGGTAGAGATGGAGGGAATGGTGCTTCTCCACCACCCTCTCCTCCTCCATCATCATCTTCTTCTTCTTCTTCTACAAGTTCGAAACATCTTCCCAATGGGCATGGTAAAACTCCTTTGCAAATTCCTTCATTAAAGCTTGATATAAAATTTGAGTTGCCACTTTATAATGGAGAAGTTAACGCTGAAAAGTTAGATAAATGGATACGTCAAATTGAAGTCTATTCTAGAATACAAAAGATTCAAGATGATGAAACTAAAATTCAGTTAGCTTCATTAAGATTACATGGTTCAGCACTTATTTGGTGGGAATCTAAGACACAGGAAGAAATGAAAAAAAATGGAAAAATTTTGCTTTCTTGGAATGATTTCATAATAGCAATTAAAAAACAATTTTATCCATTAGTGTATAAAAAAAAGGCAACCATGGAATGGCAGAATTTTAGACAAGAAAAAGGACAGAATGTACAAAGTTTTACTCAGGAGTTTAGGAGAAGAGCTTTGGTTTTGGGAGTTGATTTGTCTTCACAGGAAACATTGCTCAAATATATTGGTGCTTTGCATAGTTATTTGAGGCATACTATACTTATGTTTAATCCCATGAATCTAGATGAAGTTTGTGTACAGGCTACTCATTTAGAAGCAAGGGGAAAGAACGATACTCATGAAGGTTTCAAGAAGACATACAGCCAGGGAGACAAAGGGAAGAAGAAATTCAAAGGCAATGGCAGGAAGAATGTTGTTGTGAAGAAGGAAGGAGAAAAGTTCACATGTAAACACTGTTCAAAGGATGGCCATGATGAAGACCATTGTTGGAAGCTTCATCCTGAACGCAGACCCAAGAAGTTTGGCAATGACAACAAAGGGAAGTCGAACACTGTTGCGACTGCTTTACAAGATTTGGGTTCGGATTCTGGTGATGAGACGAAGATCGAATCCATGGGTTACCAAGGTAATAATTGTGTTGCTAGTACTAGCTCTTCAAGTAATGAAAATGTCAATGTAACTCAACAGGAGAAAACGAGAATTGAACTTTTTCATATAAGGGTTGTTTCAAAACATACTAAGATAGATACGTTGTTTGATTCGGGGTCACAAGCAAATCTTATTTCAGAAGAGACAGTTAAGAAACTTAAGTTGGAAACAAGTCCACATCCTAAACCATACCCTCTTGGTTGGAT
>CBVK0101980806.1:0-12973 GCA_900067695.1 Picea abies | reverse complement strand
ATATTTTATTAATATTTATGAAAAGTATAATTTATGGATATTTATTTATCCTAAGTTCTTGAGCAAAGGGAACGAGTCACCAAGTGGCTAAAGCTACTTTTTAAGGTAACAAGTGTCCAATTTAAGACATGTAATATATATTGTTGGCCTTAGATTATTTTGTGGGGATGATCATTCATTTTTCTCATGGGAAGAAGGGGGTCGGACCATCCGAGAGAGGATGACTATTACCTTACTTGTAGATAAAATATTGTAAATGGTTTTTTCGTATTATAACCAGAGTTTTGTTGTTGAAGAGGTGAGTTGTCAAGCCCGTGAGCATTCTCTCTAGATGATAGTTTTGCTAGGAATTGTTCCCTGGTGAGTTGGGCATTAGTTTTAGGGCTCTGAGACTTCTTGTTCGCCCTGTTGATGGAACATTGGAAGGGAAGTGGGGCAGCCGAAGGACTGTTGAGAAGAGAAGGGGCACACTTCCTTGGGTGGAACAGGTGCGTGGGGAATGAAAGATTGTATACTAGTTGCAGCAGTGGCACCTTGGAATGAGCAATTTTGTTGAGTATCAAACCTTAGCCTATCATTAGGAACCCTCTTAATTTTGTGGAGTTAAGTCCCAACTCGGGGGAACCTGTTGCTGAAAGCTTATGAGCAACAAAGTTTATGGCCAGGAGGAACATTTGATTTCTACACGCAGTTGGTCACTTTTCATAAAAGATAAGTGTATTTGTGTGCTTGTCTCATTTACTGTGTGCTTAATCATCTATGTTTACTATGGGTTTAATTATTGTATGTTATTGCATATAAGTAATTTTTATTATGTTTAATGTTGCTTGTACATGTAAGTGTGATGCCAATAACTAGTAATTGTAGTCGTGCATGAGTAGACATGAGTTGATAGTTTTTCCTGTTAAGTTAACCTTATGATAATGGTCATGAACCTTTGAGGCGAAGTTTGAATGGTTGTGCACGTATGGAAGTAGTTTGTGTGCACAAGAGACTGGAATTTGTTGGTGCACGCATGTAAGTAGACCTGACGCCAGAATGGTTGCGCGTGTAGTAATGATCACGCATTTAAAGTGGATTACACATGCAGTGAAGTTGTGTTCCTAGTAAGATGGTGTGCACAGTGGCATAAAGTTACTTCCAATGTTATAAGTTGTTTTAGGACAGGAAACTTTGGGTGGCATGATTCAGCTTGGGGTTGAGCATGTTACTTCAATAATATTGCACTGACTAGTGTATAGAGTAGAATCTGTGCACTGAATTTTTGGAGTAGCATGGTTTAGTAGTAAGTTGGGTGATGTTATAGATTGATATCAGATCGACAGAAGTTGAGTTTGTGTGGCGTGGTCTAGCTTGGGCGGTTGGGGACGTTACATTGCATCACACTAAATTGGTTTGTAGCATGGAGGAACCCCTTTATAGCATCATGGTGTACCATCAAATTGATGGCTTATTTGGTAGTGTGTATCTTCCATCTTATTAATTATAATCTTCATTACCTAGTGAGTTGACTTTTATTCCAATATTACAACAAGGTTTGCTAGGAAGGAGGCTTACATGAGATGTTCATTTGAACATCCATAGATATTTCTTGAATATGCTAGTAATGACTTTGGATGATAAAGGGATACACTTCTCCATAATTTTGACAAACAACGTGTTGGTGGAATATTTTGTAGTTGTTGAGAAAGAATGGAAAATGGTGAACCCCTGGACATTTGAAGAGAAGGAATTATTTTGGGTAAAATTTGTAATATTCACATTTTTTCTGGTAAAGTTGCATCCTTTGCAGAGCACAAGATAGTGGCAGATTGTGTTGAGTTCTATTACAAAAAACCATAAATCTCAATATCCAAAGAAAAGTAAAAAAGGACATGGTCTAAAGAAGCAAGAATGTAATTCTCCTTCAAGACCTCATCTCTCAACCTTACGAAACAGGCGGTGCTATATCTCATATGCAACTTTGTTAGATGTATTGGGGTTCGTTGTAGCTTTAACCATGGATGAAACCAATCAGAAAAATAGAATTCAAGGTGCTTTGCAAATCCGTAATAAAACACAAATGCCTCTTGTTTATGAAAAAATCAGAAGTGAAGTGTGTAGGAAACATGGCAATGGTGGAACTTTTGACCTGAATATGTTTTTTTAGTGGAGGCTACAGGAACGAAGAATGCACTTGGAATGCCTATTTATATGAGATATTGAGGTTTTGTTGTTGTGGCACATATGTCAAAACCTTTTCCTAAACATTGTTTTTTATACTTCTAATGTGGCACCAACCCTGTGTGATCAAAGGCAAATTCCCTTGGTATGTTCCCAGTACCCTTTATATTTTCCTGTAGCAGATTCAGGGGAAAAGTTGATGGTTGTAGCAGACTTTGTGGAAGACACAATCAACTATCATATGCAAGGTGGATCTGGTACATTTTAAAGAAAAACTACTACTACTCGTCATCCTTGGAGAAGGTACCCTAGCTTGAAGCACCCTTGATTTTGTCATCGATGCTATATTAGAAGAGATGGAGGGGAAATTTTAAGAAATTTTCTATCCATAAGGCCTCCAACGACCATCATTTGTTATAGAAGAGTTATTCAAAGGGTGGCATGTTACCCACCATTTTGGAATTTGGGAAATGAGCTCAGAGATGGTGTAGTGGCATTGGTTCCAAGTGGTTGCAAACAATATTTTGAAGAGGATTTTTTGCTTAGCTGCAATCTGGACAGAAAGCTTAACTTGCTTGTCCAACATATTATTGGGCTTGTATCTATGTTTTCCTTGTGTCTTGGGTAGGTACAATCACTTCTTGGCGGGTCTTCTATACTATGGCACATCTCCTACCATCTACGAGACTCTTTTCAGGCCATTCATACCTTCCATGATTGACCTATAGGGGGACACTTCATCATCTCTTCATCTTCAATCTCATTTCCCCTAGGGTCACCGAGATTCCCCCACTGAGGTGATTACTTCATCTCTAAAGTGATGGGAATACCTATCTAAGGTGATAGTGGGTAGGTGTTATCTTAGTTGTCACCATATTGTGGTTCAATTCGGGCTTTGCCCAACCTACAACTTGTGCGATAACAGGACTCAAAGGTCAATGTAGTAGAGGATAGGACTAAAGTAGATGTGTTTGTACCTACTCCCAGTCAAATAAAAAAATATTATTGCAAGTCT
This sequence comes from Picea abies, assembly GCA_900067695.1. Lineage (NCBI taxonomy): Eukaryota > Viridiplantae > Streptophyta > Pinopsida > Pinales > Pinaceae > Picea > Picea abies. The sequence continues at coordinate 9,795 of CBVK0101980806.1, read as the reverse complement.
AGTTCCTTGCACAATATCTTGAATCTAATGCTTGTTTCTCTTAGCGACAAGGTGTAATGTCCCCATTTTTGGATTCCATTGCTCTGCAGTTGTATATGACCTTTTAGGATTATGTCATTCTTACCAAAAGGGTAATTTGAGGTTAACAATGAGCTCAAGTGCTTTAGAGGAGCTATATGATGCTTTTAGAGTTCCTCTTATCATCTTTCATCATCGGGATCACACTTCAACAGTCATATTTCGATTCCGCTGCATTTCGACTGTTCCCATGATTTGGGAGTATTAATGAGCATTATTTAATGGATTTCACTAAGGTCATCATTTTAATAATTTATCTAAGAGGGGTACCTTGGTGTAGTAGCTCGTTGGAACCAGGATGAAGAGCTCCAAATGGTGGAGAGGATAAAAAGTAACTTTCAATACCCAAAAATGCTTTAAGGTCAAATAAATAACTTTTTGGAGTAAAAGGGTTCCCAAAAATGCTTTAAGGTCAAATAAATAACTTTTTGGAGTAAAAGGGTTAAAAATTAATAAAGTGATTTTACTAAAGCTAAATTAAAAAGTCACTTAAGTGAAAAAAGGGTAAAAGGCTCAAAAAAGGGTGAACAAGGAAATAAAAGAGGAATTAGGGTGCCCTCTCTCATTATGCAATTCTTATTTTCTTAAACAAAGTTGAAAAAGCTCTTGTGGCTTTGGCTCTTAGGATGAAAAACCCTAGAAAAGTTTGGGATTGGGTTCGGTAGTGAAATTATCCACCCTAGCCGATCGAAGAGAAGGGATCATTCAGATTTATTCATTGTGCTTCACTGTGTCTAATTATTTCATCTTTTAGCAGTTGATTTCTTGATTGCATAGGTCTATTTGGGTTTGTGGAGGTCGAGTTACCTTGAGGCTGCATTTGTGGTGATTATGGGCAACGTTCTCTTTGATTGGGGGTTGAGTTACCATTTGTGACAAGTTCTTGTTTGAAAGGGGTGATTTCTTGATATGTTGGGCGAATTTTTGAGTAAAGAGGATGAGATGTTTCCATAGAGAGGTCATACTCATTTTTTGGATCGAGTTTGTTCATGTTGGGGACGATTTACACTTGTTGATGACATCTCCTCTTTCTTGGGCGGATTTACTTTCTTGGAGGTAGAAGTTTTGTCATCTAGGGTTGAGTCTATCCATTGGTTTGTAATTTTCTGGAGTGTGGAGGCGCCAATTGAAAAAGGGGCCAAGTTTCCCCTTGTTGGGTCGATTCGTTAGTTAAGGGAGGTTGAGTTATACTGGTTGGGTGAGTCTTTGCTTCCTCGGGGATGAGTATACTTGTTGGAGATGAGTTCATTGTTGTCAAACATCTTCCTACATGCTTATCCATCTTCTACTATATTGTCACATATTTTCAGTATTCTCACTCATGAAGCCATGGTTTTCCATACCTTGGGCTTCTTGAGCTCGATTGATGATGATGTAGGATAAAATGTTTTCCCAATTAAAAGGTCGTCCAGTTTTGGCTAATGTCTAAGCCATCGAAAACTACTCCATTATGAAATGAGTACGGGTTTCTTCATCATATAGTCTACATATCATCGTGTTCAATAGTTTGTATGGTCCCTTTAGGTACATCGCAAGAATATATCTTTATCCTTCCCTGTTTGGTCTTTCCTCTCTGACGAACCAATCTTCCCTTAGCCCTTTGAAGTATTTATTCTCAACTCCGAATTTGTCCATAAATGATTCATCTAGGGATACTGTAGGTTCTGGGGTTTTATACCTGATTCTGATGTCTTTTGCCTTTAATTATGCGCTCGGAACCTTAGATGTGTTGAGTATGGTGGTTGTATCTTTTTGTATATGGGTGAAGCACCACCATGCAACATCATTATAAGGAAAAACCATGGGGCGAGCAGCTACAGTGTGAATACCACTCTTTCTGATATTCTTGTATTCATTGATGTCTTCGTCATCGGAAGGGTATTCCTCATTCTGGAAGATGTGATATATCTCATGGTACCTTGCATAGTGATCCCTTCTATCACAACAGTTTTGTCTATAATGGACCGAAAATGGGGTCAGGTCTAGCGGCTGCTTGGATTTTTGCTTTCCTAGTTTGTACTCGAGACATCTTGTCGTGGGTGTGTACTGTCAGACATAAGACTAAAATAAATCTGCATTAGAATTGAATACATGAAACATTAACTCCAAAACATGCAAATTACATACCTGTTTGCTTGAGCTTTCATAATAACTTGGATTTAGTCAGCTTATCGTAGTAGAAGCACTCACACTTTCACAGGTTTCATAGGCAAAGCAATATATTGATTATGACTTATTGAAGTTGTTTTATTTTGTAAATCCCTCCCAAACCCTGTGTAATAAATACTAAGAATGTTACAACTCTGGCTTGGTCATAGACGTACACTCCTTCATTAATTTTCTCAAAAACAACTATGCGTTTATTACCATTAGCGTATTGTCAGAGGTATAGGTTTAAGAAGGGAGAAAGGCGCTCTGATCATATCGTCGTCGGGAGATGATAATACAATTGTTTCATAGCTTGCAAACTTAATGACATATTCTGACGATGATTACCTTTTATAATAATTGTTTATCCTTGAGAGATGTTCCAAAGGGTTGGGGGCATACGATTTGTGTGTTAATTTGGTCATATAGCTTATGTTAATTACCACCCCACTTATACCTTTATTTTACCAAGCTTAATGAATTGTCATATAATGGATGGTTACTTGGTGGGTTAACTTTATTGGGTTTTAGTATCGTCATCGGAAGATTTATCTAGATAAGATAATGAACCATATGATGGGTTGGCTTCCCGATGATAGATCTTGGGTAGTGTCGTCATCAGAAGGTATTACAGATATCCCATAGAGTAGATTTATATCATCCTCTGACAACAAAAAGGTATTCTTGGAAAAGGTGTGCCAGTGGGAAGACGCCATGTCGTGAATATAATGTGCAACAAAGACTGGATTTAATTACACTAAAACACATGGTTGCGTTAAGGGCCCGTCTTATACGTTGTATAGTGGTTAACTTTAGAAAGGTTTAAGGGCCAATCTCTTCCTGACACATATGCACCAAGAGATGACTCATAAAAGTTATCGCATCATCATCTAAAGACTTATCAAGAGAGAGATTCAATAGACACAGGGAAATGCTTGTTATTTTTCCCAACGACAAAAAGAGGCTTGGTTTAAGCAGAGCACGCTGATTAGAGTTGCTTAAAAGTGCATGTGTTATAAGGTTAGGGGTCCACCTTTGACGCTCACCATGATTGGTTCATGGCTACCATCAAATCCAATATCCTTATGGCACATTACCATGAGGAAGGGACCCATGGGAGGAGGCATATGGCTTTGTCGAGGTATAGTTTCCATCGGACCGAGAAGACAGTTTGTAGCGGGTGTTCCCCGTTACATTATCCCGATGATGATGTTAAAGAAGCGTCGCCATCGGAAGGTTTGAATGGGAATTATGATAGCGTATAAATGTGAAAGTGGAGGGCCGAGGATGTTTAAGCAGGGGGGTACATGGGTCAAGATTTGAGCATATCACTGCATAATGATTTCCCATGAAATATCTTAATGTCCTTTTGAAGATGAAAAAGGGCCATTGATCCATGCATCTTGGATGCTTGGTACTCAATGAATTTTTTTTTGGATCAACTTAAGACATTATGTATAACTAGCAGTCTTTTAAATGAATAGCTAGTCGGGTTAATAATGATTAGTACCTTGCTAAAATTTTGGTTGGTTGGTACCCATAAATTCTTCCTCTAGGTTGAAGAATTTTAATGGGTTGTTGTGGATGTCACAACAGGACCTCGCCAAAGCATCCCAAAATTTTTGGGGCCTAGGGTGTCATTGGAAACATCATAGACTAGGACAAGGTCACCCTCATTAAATGAACAAGGGTGAACCTATAGATTCAATATGGCCTTGAAGTTCTTTTTGATGGCTTCATTATTATGTAATGAGGATCGATGGTACCCATCTATGAATTCCAAGACCATAAAGTGTTGTTCAAGAGGTGTGGTATCTAGTAGGAGTTCAACTGTTGTTTGGATAGTTGGTATCTCAAACTCAATTGGTATAATTATGTACACAACGTGGATGAGGTGGAATAAGGTAAAATATGTTTTTTACTATTGTTTGGTAGGCCCAAAGTGTCGAGAAGAGCATGCAATGCTAATTAGTTTTGTGATTATTGATAGTCCATTGTATCATGGTTTTGAGGACTTTGTCGATAGCCTCAACTTGGCCATTTGATTGTAGAGCGTATCGTAGAATGAATTCATGGTTGAAGTCAAGAAGGGAGGAAAACTCTTGAAACACTTCATTCTTGAAATGTTTTCCATGGTCTGAGACTAGTTGTCGAGGGAACCTCAAATGAGTAATGACATGATTGAATAAGAAACAAGTGACAATGTTCACCATGTTGTTAAATGTTGGCATGGCCTTAGTCCACTTGGTGAAATAATCAATGGCCATGATAATGTACTTATGACCATTGCTAGATGGGGGATTGCACGTTATAAATTTAATGCCCCACTTGTAGAAGGAACCAACAGTGATGACAAGGTGCAAAGGAGCTAGTGGAACTTGGGCTTTGTGGGTGAACACCTAACAATTCATATATCTCTTGAATGCCTAAATACAATCATGGAAGAGAGTGGGCAAAAAATAACTAGCGTGGACTAAATTTTAGGCAGTCAACATCCTCATTAAATGTCTACTACAACCACCACTATGACAATCATTAAGGACCCATTCAACCTGTATGAGTATGAGGCATTGACACAAGATAATGTATAATCCTCATCGATACAGATCATTTCCTATGAGGAGATACGTAATGTATAATCCTCATCGATACAGATCATTTCCTATGAGGAGATACCAAGGGGATTTGTGGCCGTTTCATTAGAAACCATCCTGAGAGAGATGTGGACCAAATTTCTCAGTGTGAAGGTGGGTGATGATGTCGTTGTAACATGTGTCATCGGATGATATCACAAACAAGTTTTCAATTGGGAAGTTGTCATTCACTAGTGGGTCCTTGGTGTCAGACGACAAGTCAATGAGGATGAGCTCCTTCTTAGTCTTACAAGTGGTGAAATGTAAGTCAAATTCTTGGAGAATTACGATCCACCAGTGCACTTACATTTGATGAGTTGTTGACTAAGTAAGTATTGCATGGGGTTTGAATTTGCAATGACTTTGGTGGTTCGCAACAAAATGTAGTTGTGTTGTTTCTGGAATGTGTGGACCAAAGCTAGAGCTAACTTATCCTCGCGATTGTAATTGAGAAGAGGTTCTGACAAATTCTTGTTGATGTAGTAAATGACATGCTCTTGATTGTAATCCCCTTGTTGGACTAACACTAATGTGACAGACACATTTGAAGCAGATCGGTATAGGATGCAATCCTTATTGAAGTCAGGGAGACTGATTAATGAGGCTTTGGGAAGAGCAGCCTTCAAAGTATCAAAATATTGTTGAGCCTAGTCATGCATTGAAAAGGAATATCTTGGTGTAATATGCATAGGAAGCCATGTGTGCAAGTGGTGTAGTTAGGAACGAAGTGTCGCAAGAATTTAGTCTTACCCTGCAAACTTTATAGCTATTGAAAATTATTCGAAGGGGGGATCTCACTAATAGCCTAGAATTTTAGGGGGTCTAACGTGATGCCCTGCTTGGAGACAATGAAAGCCAATAAATGTTTGACGGTGGCACATAAGGCACGCTTGAGGTGGTTTGATCAAATCGTGTACTTGCACCTCTGAAAGATGGTGCAGAGGTCCTCTAGGTGTTGTCACCACTTCTTGGATCGAGCTATGATATCATACAAATAAGATAGTATGAGGTGAGTGAGATCATGAAATACATATCATGGCATGTTGGAAGGTGGCTCCAATGTTTTTGAGACCGAAGGACATTACACAACATGCAAAGGTGCCCCAGGGAGTGGTGAAGGTTGTTTTGTAGTGATATGCACAGTGGATATGGGTCTAATTATAGCCTAAGAACCCATCCATGAAGGAAAGCACCTCATGCTCAGCACAAGTATTAGTGACTTGGTTAATGAATGGCGTTGGGAAATTTCTTTTTGGATATGCTTGGTTCAAATATCGAACTTCAGTACAAACATGAATGGTGCCTTGTTTTTTGTTAACAAGGATGGGGTTGGACACCCAGTAAGTTTATGTGATGGGGTAGATGAAATTAGCTTCGTGAAGCTTATCGATCTTGGCTTTGATGGTCATTTCTCTAGAAGGGTGAAGAGGCCTATACTTATGTCGGATAGGTAAAACATAAGGCCATGTGTTGATGTGGTGTTCGACAATAGTGGGATCAAGTCCGAGCATTTATGTGTAAGACCAAGCAAATATGTCCCAAAACTCTTGAAAGAGTCTTGTATGCAAGTAACTCCTTTGAGGTGCATACGACTCCGAGAAGGATGTCTTTAGTGATGCTAAGTTTGACCAAAATTTCCACTTTGATGGTAGGAGAGATATTGGCCGTGTTTCTTTCTTCAAAAGCATCCAAGGTTGGGATCGAGTTCTTGAACCAATCAATATGCCTTAGAGGAATGAAGTCTTTGGTTTCAACTGCATAGATGTTCGAAGATGTGGCAGGTTGAAATGCCTCCTCAAGGAGTAACAATTAATGATGGTGCATTGCATCCCAGGGGTAGTTTGATGTTGTCATCACCTCTAGAATTTTTTCGTCTGAATGGAATACATGAGACACAAAAGTGAGGGACTTCTAAGAGGCATGAACATAATAGATTGGCATTTTGACACCATAAATATCACTTGTGTGTGACAAATTACAAGGTGTCTAAGTGCCTATATATGTTGAGTCTATGCAAATAGAGTGGGGTTCTAGCCAAGGGGCATATGCGGCCTTGGTCGGGGATGAGTGGTAGGTATCAATACCAACAGGGGAGGAATGGTTTACCAGAAGTATAGGACCAAAAACTGTGGAAATATAACAAATGTGCACGAAATTGTGTGTGTCATGTTTTTAAGGAGGAGGGGGAGTCTTTTGTTCATGGCTCACCTAAGAGTTGGGTTGGGAAGGAGGTGGGGTGTCTTAGATGACATACCAGAGAGCGAGCTCGAATAGAAATGGGGTCCCTCACCAACTAGGGTAAGGAGGAAGAGACCAGGGTGGGTGGTGTGATGTGCTTGCATTGCTACCTAATTTCAACCATGTGACGAATTTGGTATTTGGTGATTACAGGGAAAAGGAAAGTAAAATGGTTGTCTTTCCCACAAAGAGCACATGGGAGACTATTCCACCAGTTCACTGATGTGGACACGTAGTAAATAATGGAGGACCCATTGTTGTTGACCAGGAGTGGCTTCCATATTGGCTATAAAGGGAAGCTTGAGGATGTTAGGAGAGGCGTTTGACACACTTCAACCAACGTAGCCCAAGAATGCACAAGAGTTGAACAATGGTCAGTGTAGTGTCCATATATTAAGCATATGGAAAAAGGGTGGTTCATGCACAATGTCTTATTGCATATTGTAGATGGTTCATTCGTCGTGGTAGTGGGGGTACCAACAATGAAAGGAGTGGGTAGCAATGGTGTTTCCCAAGGTGGATGGAGAAGGTTCCTTAGCTCAAGAAGCATAGGGAACATATTTTTTGGGTGACTTGGTGTGTCACAAAGAGCACATGGAGGAGGTACTCAAGGAGTGGTCAAAGTATCTCCCTTTGATTTCTTCTTCTTTCCCATAGCTGCATTGTTCTTACCCCCAACTGTGTGACTGGTTTCTGTCAATGTTGGGTTGATAGGGGTTTGTATTGGTTGTAAATTTAGGCAAGGTGATAATGTAGGCACTAGTACCATAGATGGAGGTTTGAGGTACCACATAAGTATCCCCAAAATGAGGTTTGAGAGATTAGTGTGGTTATCACTTGATATGCGTAACTCCCAATAGTCAGTAGAAAAAGGGAATCTTAGTGAGAGGGTGGGGTGTTTCTTGCATGGAAGGATTTTGGTCATTCATGGATGATGGTTTTGGGATAGTTGAAGGGGAAGATGGCTATGTTGTAACCTATGTTATGGTACAAACTTGAGCAAATTGTGGGGTGAAACCAAAGGTGGGTCACCTTGATAAGTGACAAGGAGTGTGAAGGACTTTGATATCCCAAGACTCATCTCACTGTCTTACAAGAACTCATTATGTGCCCCAATAAGGGGGAGAATGTTGTCAAAGTTGGTTGTTGGTCGAAGCTCATAGTGTGTGAGTTGGTTGATTGTGACGACCTTCTCATTATGTGAGAATATCATGGTTCAAAACTACGTCCTAAGAGGTTGTTGTATTCTAATGGTGCATCTATAACCTTGATGTTGATCAAGACAGTTTTACCCACAAGCTCAATGATGACATTTTGGTAAAGATGCTTGTGTTGAGTGGGAAACCATCATAGGCTCGAAGGGTAATAGCAAATGGGGTAAACTCAAGAGAGCCTAGTTTCTACCATAAATTATCGCACATAATACAATTATATGCTCCCTCGTGTATAATGCAATGGTGAATGGTGATAATATTCCCGATAGTCACTGGGATTTGGAATGCGACCAAGGATGGGAGTCTACGTTATAAGTTGTTGAAATTGAATGTGATGAGGCATGAATAAGAAGGGTTGACTGCCCCCAATGTTGACAACAAAGCTTTCCTTTGAGAAGGACAAGTCCGCAAAACCTCAAGTGATGACATAGTTGCAGGGGATTGAGCTAGGTCATGCATTATGATGTAGCTACGAGTGGCCCTAGCATGAGGGTTGTGATTTGTACGCCTAAGAGGTGCCTTTGGTATTCGGGGAGGAGGTCACTAGTGGGACATGGGATCATCAAAGGCGTGCTATTTGGAAGTTGGATGGCATCTAAGGTAGTTGGAGGGAAGTCATGAGGCATATAATATTGATGATTGCGGGTTTGAAAATGGACATGTGTTGAATTCATGAAGATTATGTGAAAAGCATGAACTTTGAGTTAAGCTTGACCCAAAGTTATGTATTTCGTTGGTGGTTGGGAGGGGTTACCTATTTCCTACTAGTTGGCCACAACTCCTTGTTGAGGGAAGATGTCATGTAACACGAATAATTACGGTTAAGTAGGAAACGATTGTTGAGGGTTTGTTATGCCTTGAGGGTTTGTTATGCCTTGTGGGGTAGTGGGACCCTAATGGGACACAACTTCCTTCATGCATTTATAGTGATAAATCTTGGGGAAGTGGTGATTGTAGTGGCCACACTCACCACATAATGTGCAAGGGAAGTTGGCCAAAAGATTATTGTTCTCCCCTTGTTTCTATTGGTTGTTATTGTTGTTACCATAGTTTTGGTTCCAGTTCCCAGCATTAGCATTACCCTCGACATTGTTGTTTTGGTTCAGGGGTTGTCCCATTACCCCTAGTTAGCTTTCTATTTATTCTTCCTATTATCCCCATTTTGTGGGATAACTAAGGAGATCATGTCTCAAGGCCCTCAGGTTGCATATATGGAGTGTCGAGAGACTACATAACCAACAATGTCCACTTGCACAGATGGAGACCCTTCTCACCACCATAGAGCTCAGGATTTTCAAGATGGCATCCACCACACCAGCTGGCTTTCGAAAGGCACCGAGCCTTTATCCATGAGGTACAAGTTAGGTATTGGGGTGAGTGTCATTTCAATATTAGAGGCATTTTGAGTATGTTGTATCTTACACTAGTTTATATTTCATGACATATGCTTGGACATTATGCCTTTTTCCCCATTTCACCTTGGT
>CBVK0101980799.1:0-13102 GCA_900067695.1 Picea abies | reverse complement strand
GTAAATCACCTTTTGAAACTTGCTTTGGATATTTTCCACCTTCACCCTTAGATGTTGTATATGGACAACAAGGAGGACTGGGGGAGGACCTCATAATAGATGCATTAAAGGCATAATTTGTTTTTTAGAGGATCAAGGATATCCATTTGTAAGTACAAAAAACATTGAAAGAAGTCACATGAAAAGTACAAGGCTAGACATGACTAACACAGAATAAACAAAACATTTAGAGTGGGAGATAGAGTACAGTTACATTTGAATAAGGAAAGGCTACATGGTCTTGGTAAGAAGATAAAGGCTTTGCGGTATGTTCCTTTCGAGGTATTAGAAAAGGTGGGAGATAATGCCTACAGACTCAGTCCATCCCCATACATGTGCATTTACTTAGTAGTGAATGTGGAGAATCTCAACTTCTATGAGATTTCCATGTTGGATTAGGAGGAGGAGCAGATCCTACATTCCATAGAGGACTTGGCACCATATTCTTAGGCAAAGTTGGTAGAGGACATAGTTTTGCAGAAGCATTCCAGAACTACAAGGCATGGGCATCATGGCCTTTGGAAGATTGGGTTGAAAGGACAACTTTCAAGCAAGGCAAAGTGGTACTCCAGGGAGAAGGTAGAGGAAAAATTTCCTCACCTCATTTATTAAAGCTTTTGGGGACCAAAATCCTCCCTAAATGGGGAGGTATGATCCGGATTGGATTTTGGGGACCAAAATCCTCCCTAAATGGGGAGGTATGATCCGGATTGGATCATTATATTATTTTTCATCTATCTCAGTACTCTCTAGGTGGAAAAAATGAAGGAATCAACTCGTAGGTCCATTTTGGTGGCTGGTCCAAATTTGAAAATTTGGGTCTAAAAATCTATCTGAAATCTTCAAAAGCCATTTTGAGGCATCAAATGACACTTTTTTTGGTCCAAAATTCTAGACATCGATACCTTTCCAACGGTGCATACCATTCGTCAATTGGAGTTCATATGAGAAAGTTATGTCTGCCGCAAGTTGGCCTAATAGTTGATCATCGTGGTGCGAGTGGATGCCACGCCAACCTCCATTACTTAGACATGTGGGGCTAGCCACGTAGTGGATTTTGTAAGAACATTCTAGAAGGTCCAAAACCTTATCACAATTGAAAGTTGAGGAAGTCAAAAACCTATCCCTAGATGGCTATCAGGATATGTTAAATATCGTTCCACTAGGAGGAGAAGGGGTTCCATTCTTTTGCACTGTATCTTGTTCCATAGCTGAGTAGAAAATCTGAGAGTGGTATTTTGTCAGCATAATAGAGGAGGAGAGATTTTGTAGCAGCCATACATGCCACAGTTCAAAGGCGACTCCACAGAGAGTGCCTATTTTTTTGTACTTGCATCATTTCTATACCAGAGAAAAGAGAGCATAGCAACCTCACCTTCTAGCTAGGTTTTCTCCTATATCGGGTTCCTCAAGTCATATCTTATGTTTATTCATGGATGGTGTGAATTTGTTTTGTTGTTCTCTATTTTCTACATTATATCTATTTTATCAGTAACTAAATATTCTGGATATCTAAAGGAAATCAACCTTAATAGTAAAGATTTCAATATTTTATTAGATCTGTTGTGACGAATTGTTCCAGTGGAATATCCACGAAAATTTATAGATCATAATGGATATTAGTATCGAAGAGGACTGAGATGGTTTCCTTCTTCAACAATTTGTAAAATAATAAATTTTGGATATGTAAAGCATGCCTTCGATCTCATAAATAGAAATAATAAAAGAATGCATCTTCCACCCAATAAAAGATCTCAATATGGTATACCATACCTTGCCACAATAATCATTTCCAAAACCAAAAAATCTCCATAGTTGAGCATCGTCATGAGCAAATGAACAAATTTGTTGAGGACAATGATCCCTCTGATAAAGAATGCAAAGCTTTGTTTTGTACAAATCATGATCAAACATCATCGCTAGAATATATTTGGTGTCTACAAAGGACTATGCATTGAGAACAAAGAAACACACATAATCAATTTTTTTTATTTTTTTTTAACTTCAGTGCCTCGGGTCTAAAATCTCACGAACGTTATATGTTGAGGTGCATAATAAATGTTTTTCCTTTTCATCCACAAAAGTTATCATAATGTGACAGATCGAGTCAGTAAAAACAACAATTGTAATGTCAAGTATACTAGCCAATAAAGAAGATAATGTTGCCTTGCCACAACCATTAGTTCCACAAAGCAAAATAGTCATTGATTCCTTATGCTCACGTATTTGTACGCTTTAATCCAAAATAGAAGAATTATGTTGGGTATGATATGGAATGTTCCCAGGTTGTTACATGACATGAGCTTAATAATCTTTTATTCATTAAAAGGTCATGAGACATATGACAACATAGGGTGACATGTAAGGGTCCAAAACATATTGTATAATTGTGCTAATCATGAGTGCAAAATGAACCATATTTAGTGATGGGTCAAGAATCATAATAATTTTGCCAAGTGTTTGGTCAACTTCGCCAAGTGCCATGTCAACCTTACAAAAAAATTTGATTGAACCTATAGCATGTCCAACATGTACAACTAACCAACGACTATTATTGTTATTCATTAGCCAATACTTGTCATAATTTCTAAAATATTCTTGAATGGCATAAATCCGAAGACGTCATCAAGTCATCCAGGGACGAACTAAATTATTGAACTTTAAAATGTGTAGTAAAAGCTCGGCAAGAGTGTGCAAAAACTTTGCGCAAGCAATGTGGAATGAGGGGGATCCTAGAAATACTTTTCCAGGTAAGAACTATTGACCGAAATGGTGGTCAACATATATCGATGCAAGTATTGCACTGAATGTGATACATTGACACTGGAACAATGGCACCAATGAGGGGTGAAAAAAATCACACAAAGGTCTTCAAGCTAGAATCTTGTCACCAAGTGTGAATCTCACCATGTAAATCAATGCATTGAAGTTGAACATGGGAGAACTTATATGGTCAGTTATTAATGATGTAAATCATTGCCAAATGCTAGGTATCCCTGCCAATGATTAAAGTGGGGACCAAGGTACTAGTACAACACTCTATGGTGTGAATAGATTTATTTAAGTTGAGCACTAAAGGAATCACTCAATTATGGGTCAATGATGAATACATGTTGCTGAATGAGAGGAGACCTTCAAATGATGAATGTGAGTACCAAGGTAATAAGAACCTCTAGATCAAACTTCCAAAGAAAATGTGTTGAAGTTGATGGGGGTAGATATATTAGGGGAAGAGAAATGATGGGTCCCTTGAACTGATATGAGGTAAGTAAAGTAATAAGAAAGAGTAACGATGAAGTCTTGGGCTTCACATTTGAAGCCTTGCTACTGAGTGTGGCTCTCCATTATGTAAGGTGAAGTTACATAAGGGAAAGACCGCCTAATCAACAACCAATGAGGATAGTCATTGTTGGATGTGAGATAGCCCATCATAGATTGAAGTGGGAACTAAGGTATTGGTACAAACATTAATTATGTGAATATGTGGATGTTGAACACATGATGAAACACTTAGTTGGGGACTAATGATGAAAATATGTTGCTAGGGGCAAGGAAACCCACTAATGATGAAAGTAGGTCCCATGGTACTACACGTCCCTAGATTTATCTCCAAAAGAAAATGTGTCATGGTTGATAAGGGAGACATGCTAGAGGAAAAACAATGATGAATATTTCTAGTAACACGAGATAAAGAGCATCGATGTATGTCTTAGTAAATCACCTAGGACTTGACTTAAGGAACAACCAACATGAGGGGTCAAGGCATATAAGAAATGGTCGACACAAGGATTTGATTCAAAAAATCCCTTAACTTGAAACAAAGGATAAAACGACATGGGTAGCAACCATGTTTGAGTAGACCAATAACATATCGGCTCCATAATAAAGGGTCTCTCTAAGGGATATTTCACCTATGGTTGAAAGGGTAATCAAACAAGAGAAGTTTTGATAGAATTCAAAGATGTGGGACAACAAAGACAAGTCTTGATAGGAGCTTCAAAGATTCAATTATACAGGAAAGACTCAATATAAATGCTTTGTTCAGGGGAGAGACTAATAGTTGCTCCAACACGAAGGAAAAAGATCCAATTTGGCTAGAGATATCAATATTTTTCGTCCTATCCCTTTTTTATGGATTTATAATTTTTTTGGGTTTTTTTCATGTTGAGTGAAAAGAATGAAATAATCATGAGAGGAGGTTGATGATGACATTGCAATAAAATGAGTTCCTAAGTGTACGGGGGGGCATCTGGTTGAAAGTAGGAAAACTAACAATTAATCAATGAACACCCATGTGTTGCCTCCCCTCTAATGATGACAATTTACATGCATTAAGTGTGAGAAAAGGAATTAATAAACAAGCAATGAATGAAAGTGACCAACATACAACAATGTATAAACAAAAGAACCAACTAAGGGGGTGGAACACCCCATAGAAATGGACAAAAATAGAAGAGAAAGAAGAACTAAGCTCACAATGCAATCTCAAGCTAAAAGGGGCTCTTGGTCCAATGGAAAATTCTCGAGATAGGCGCCAGTAGGATAGAAGGTGTTGACCTAAGACAACCCATTGTAGGAAGGCCCTGTCATCAAACATGTGTGAACGTGAAGAAGCATAAGAGCTTGACACACCAATTTTCAATGGGGAAGAACCTATGAAAACATTGGGTGGCAATAGCTTTGAATGCAACATTGTAGATGGAATATCTAAACCTAAATATATCAATTCAAGAATATACCTTGTTGATCCAACCATGGCAAAAAGAATGATCCAAAATTACCATAAAATCTAGTCCAGGGTCCTCCATCCACAAAACATTAGTTGAAGATTATGATTAGATTCTTTATAAAATATTAAATCCATAGAAGTGTTTTCAACCTTAATCTATCTGACAACATCATGTTCGGTGGAAAAACTAATTTTCTTATCAAGATGAGACAAGATGTCCTCTTCCAAAGTAGATAGAGCAGGTAAAGAGGCTTGGAAATAATCAACATCACGAAATGGGGTGGATTCTTTGGATTCTATCTCAAATTGAACCAATTATATGAGTATTTCCAAGGGAAGAAAATAACATTGATGATGAAGGTCATCCCAAGGAATATCTACACTAGTCATGGCTTTGAGAACTGATTTGTTGAAAGTGAGTATCATGTCCAAGAATTCATGCGAACTAGGTGGTTTTAAAGCCCAAATAGGAGAAGTGAACTAATAAAAAATCTCCTTGTGTGAAGATGCTTAAAGAAGGTTTGAACTGTAACAAAAGATGATGTTTCTTATCGTACAGATTCATCCTCAAGCATATGAAAAATAAAATCCATGTAATCAACATTTGACTCCAAATGTAGAGTTTCTAGTACAACCTCATAACCTTCATTTGAGTAACTTAGTTGATAAGGATTGAGGCTTCCTTCATGGTAGTGGAGATTACATATAACATGGCTAAGGTGGTCATGTAAGTAACTTGTAGTGGGGGTTGACAATATACCCCAAGAAATGATGGGTCTTTGAATACTCCAATGCTAATATTATTGGATGAAGGGACCATATTTGTGCCACAATGAATGGGATGATTGAATATGGTGTTGAATTTGGATTTGTTGGACATATGTTAATTGATGGATGGTACAATCTTGTCTTCATGACTATTGATGTGATTTTTCATATTGTAAGTACAACTCATTCTATTACAACTAGAAGCAATTGCATCAATAAGATCATATCTTGCATAGGAATGAGACGACCCCAATTCCTTGCTCTTTGGGCTCATTCCTCTTAAGGCTCTTTCTAGTCCAATTGTCTTCGATGGCTTCCTCTCAATCCCCCACAAACAAATTGGGCAAGTGCAAACAAATGTGTAAGTTGGACATTCCTTTGTACAAGAAGAAGAATCAATACAATATCCAATCTCTCTTCAAAAGATAAATCAACCTCTAATATTCAATATTGAATCCCTATAACCCTTTGTGAAGGAGGCCTTTTTATAGGCTTATTAGTTCTTGCTAGGGTTTTTACATGAAGAATAGGTGCATATTCTAGAAATTTCCTGAAATATACTTGATTTTCACTCCCCAATAGAAATCAAAGTGGACTAAATCAAATTTGGAGCCCTCCTTAATCAAATTCGACCAAATCAAAGAGGTGAGCGCGAGATTGGCCCTTTTCTAGGATGCACATCATTTTTGAGGGAAAAGTTGCGCTCATCAACAAAATTAAGGAAACTTGATGATATTTGATCCAGGTGGATATTGGTGGCCACCCACATGTTCCACTAATTTGAAATAGTTCCACATCTTGGTAGTTTTTCTATAGTTTTTTGAGTCCTAAACTTTCGAGGTTTTTTTGAGGCACTAAACGACGGTTTTTTGGCCCAATAACGCCTAGAATGTACAAAAAGGCAAATGTTAGATCAAACATAATGTGTACTCCTTGGTTAGACCTTTCTAATAGTGTATCGAGCGCCCAAAACAAAGATCGTATCCAAAAATTACACCCTCGGGAAGTTGACGTATCAACTAACTGGATTGAGGCCCAAAAATCTTTTCATGGCGCTTCGTCTTCTGGGGTTAGGGTTTTGGATGTTTAGGGTTTTCTCACTGATGATTTATGTTAAAAGGCCTTTTTGGCCTCTTTGTAATAAGCTTCTTGCGAATGAGCATAGTTGACACATCTCTCTTCAGAGATAAGCTACCACCATTCTAGCTAGCTTGCATGCTTTGCATTTTACAGTGTTTTGTATTCCAAACAATCATTAATATAATCTGAGTTTTATTGGATTAATGTGTTCCTTTAATATCTCTATGTATTTCCTTGTTATATATTTGTTATATCTTTGCCTTCATGTTGTTCTCGATATACTATGGATCAGTGGTATCAGAGCAATATGCTCTTTGTTGTTTCCCTTTGCATGTCCTCGATGAGGTCAGGCCAGTGAGAGTTGGGTCTTGAACTAGTTGAGCTTGGAGAAGAATGCTCCCATCGGCCCAAGTAGCCTCCCATGGTAGAAGAAAAGAAGACAATAGAGCAAGAGATCCTATCAAATTGTTGCTTGAGGAAGCCCTCGTGCGACAAAGGAATGAGATGATGGATAATTTTGCCTAGATCCTTCAATGACTGCCAACAACAACGAAGGAACCTTCAGCCAAGAGTCACTTCATAGGTGCATTGCCCTTTAAGGTACAAGTGAACTTCAATATTGCTTTATTTGAAGGCCAGATAGACATTGATGCTTTGTAAAAATGGTTAAGTCTGCTAGAGAGTTATTTCTCTGTCCAAAATTTTTCCAATAGTGAAAAAACCACCTTCGCGCTCCTTGAGGCCCTTCCCCATGTCAAATATTGGTGGGAGACTTACTGTGAGCAACATGTCGAAGATGAGACTACAATTTTTGGGCTAGGACCCTCTTGGGTGGCTTTTGTTGATGCCCTCAAGGATCAATACTACCCCATTGGAAACTATGATGATTAGTACACGAGATGGACAACTTTGCATCAGGAGATAGACCAGATGGTGTCAGAGTACATCAACATCTTCCATACCTTGCACACAAAGTTGTGTATTAAAGACTCCGAGTGACACCTAGTTTTGAAGTACCACAGTTGCCTACACATGTACATCCAAACAAATATGGATTTCTTGGACATCTCCTCACTGACAGTTGCTTACTGATATGTTGTCAAGATCAAGCAGAAGTTCAAGCAAAAAAAATAAGCTAGATTTCGGTTTTGCAAACCCATCGCAGCAAAACCTTGGTAAAGGTGGCCCTAACTCTTAGGGAAAAGGACAAAGGAAGGATGTCCAACCCCAAGACAACTAGTCCAAGCCACCAAGAAAGAAGGGTAATGGGAAGTCGAAGAAGAACACTAGAAAGTGGTGCAAGTTCCACAAAATCCCTTGGTACAATATTGATGAATGTTGCTCCAAACAATTATTATTGGCTAAGGCAAAAGCCTCAAGGTCATATGTTGACCTAGACTTTGATTCAGAATTAATAAAAGGAAAAAAAATCATTGGCGCAGAACCTAGTGTCACTATCGCTACCACAAAAGTCCAACCAGAGGAACCAGAGGAGCCTAAAGAAGGGGAGCGCCTCTTCCACTCACAAATGTGGGTGAAGGGGACCCCACTCCATTTTATTGTTGACAGTGATAGGAAGAAGAACCTAATATTAATATAGGTCATCAAGAGGTTGAACCTAACAATGACGTCGCATCCTTATCCATACACCATTGGTTGGCTAAGCTAGGGAGGAGATATCAACGTCAACCAATAATGTCGACTGCACTACGACATCAAACCCTTCAAATAAAAGGTATTGTGTGATGTTTCCCTCTTGAAGTTTGTGATGTTTTGTTAGGACAACCATATATGTGGAATTTCCATGTTGTTTATGAATCTAGGCCCCATAATATCATTATTACTTTGGGAGGTCAACTCTACAAGGTACAAGAGGCAGTCACAACTACTGCGGTCTCTTTGATCTTTGCGAAGCAATGCATAAAGGTGGTCTCTCAGACTGAGAGATTTGTCCTCATTATGGTTTGGTCGGAAGGTGGATGAAGGGTCACTGCAACTTCCAAAACCTCTGCATGAGGTCTCTCTACACAACAATAGTAGGTGGACAATATAATAGACAAGCAGGAAGACATATTTGCTTCACCTACTAGGGTGCCTTTTAATTTTTATGTAAAGCACTCAATTGATTTGAAACTTGGTGCTCCTTTGCCTAACGATCATGTATATAGGCATTCTATTATGGAGAATGAAGAAATCAAATGCCAGATCCAAGAACTAATGTTGAAGGGCCACATTAGACCAAGCTCCTCACCTTGCGAGAGCCCAATTGTTCTAGTATAGAAGAAGGACGGGACATGGCGACTTTGTATTGATTACAAAGTTGTGAACAAGATCACAATCAAGAACTGGTACCCAATCCCCTGGATTGACAATCTTCTCAATCAACTCAAGGGAGCCAAATTATTCAGCAAGATTGATCTAAAATTAGGCTACCACCAGGTGTCGATTAAGAAAAACTAATGTATGAAAACCAACCTTCAAGTCTAAAAAAGTTCTATTTGAGTGACTAGTCATGCCTTTCGGCTTGACTAATGCCCCTACCACATTCATGTGGATGATGGATGATATATTGTGGCCATTCACAAACTCCTTTGTGGTTGTATATGTGGATGACATCCTCATCTTTAGAAAAGCTTGGAAGGAACATTTGGAGCACATTCAAAAGATCTTGGGCACCCTACGACAACACAAGTTATATGCCAATTTGGAGACGTGTTCCTTCGACACGAAAATAATCCAATACTTGGGATACATCGTGGATGAGTAGGGTGTGCATGTGGATCCAGCCAAGATCCAAGTCATCTAGGATTGGTCGGCCCTGAAGACATTGACCGAGCTCTACAGGTTCTTGGGCCTCGCCAACTTCTATCGCATGTTTGTGTTGGGGTTCTCTCATATTGCTTGGGCCCTAAGCTATGTGACCAAGGGTGGAGTGAAGGCCAAGTTTGCTTTGAATCTATCCCAATAGAAAGCATTCGAGGATTTGAAATTCCTTCTCTGCTCAACACCAATCTGTATTCCTCCATACCTGCAACAACCATTTGCGATTGAGACAAATGCTTTAGATTATGCCATCGGTGCAATCCTCACTCGTCATGGGAATTCGATGGCGTATCACAGTGAAACACTATCTAATGTTGTTCACATATACCCCACTTACGACAAAGAGATGCACTCCACTGTGCAGGCATGTCGATAGTGGAAACATTACATTCTAGGGAAGGAAATGATCATCCACACTGATCACACACCTCTATAATTCATGCAGATGCAAGGAAAGTTACAAAATGACCACCATCAAAAGTGGTCCACATACCTGCAACAATTCCACTTGAACATCAAGTACAAGAAGGGAAACACCAATCGAGTTTCCCAATGCCTCAGTCGAACTCCACTTGCAGCACTAACCACAGTGCTCAACTCTTACAAGCATGAGACCTCAAGGTGATCCCAATTATATGATAGTGATCTTGACCTCATTGTCACATATCAAACACTAGGTGTAGAGGCACCCCAGTTGTAGACTTTCATCTCCAAGATGGACTACTATACCATCTGGGTCATTTTTGTGTTCCTTCAAGCAAGCGTGCGAAGCTGATTTGGGAAGCTCATTACAGTCGGGTGGCAGGACACTTTGGCATGGAAAAAACAGTGGCAATACTACAAAAATATTTTATTGGCTAAAGCTTCGACAAGATGTCAGCAAGCATATCAGATCATGCACGACTTGTGCCATTTCCAAACCCGCCATTTAGAAACCGAGGCTATACACCCCTTTGCCTACTCCTGATAGACCTTGGGAGTCCATCTCCATGAATTGCATGTTCGGCCTACCTTCAACAAAGCATGGTAATGACTGTGTCTTCATGGTCGTTGATCGATTCTCTAAGATGACATTTTTAAAACCCTGCAAGAAGAGTATCACAACCGAGGCCACTACTAAGCTCTTCTTCGAGCATGTTTGGGTTCATTTCAAGCTACCACGGACTATTATTTCAGATCATGATAGCAGCTTCTTGAGTACATTCTGGTCCACTGTATGGTCATTGATGGAATGAGCTCACCAAATCAACTACCTTCCACCCCCAAACCCATGGACAGACAAAGGTAGTCAACATGATGATTATGCATATCCTGAGAATGTACAACTCCAAACATCCCCGCACATAGGATGAGAGTCTTCCTTATGTTCATCATAGCTACAATTGAGCCCTTCATAGCTCTATTGGCCACAACCCTTTCAGGTGTGCTTGTGGTTCAAAGTTCAAACCATTGGCCCTAATCAAAGTAGCTCTACCCATTGCATCCACATAGGAAGAATCTTCCCATACTCAAACTAAGGATGATAAGGTAGCCATATTTGTTGAACAGATTCAACACATCCTCTAACAATTCCATGACATCTTGCAGAAAGCCAATGCCAAGTACAAGCAACAACATGACCAACATCAGATTCCACACGAGTTTCAGGTTGGTGATAAGGTCTGGTTACATTTGCAGAAAGAGCCCCTTGCAGGACCCCATCGCAAGCTTCACCCACTTCGATATGGACTTTACACCATCACCAAAGTTGTAGGTGAGAGTGCTTCTAAATCAAGTATTCCCCCATTCCTTGGCCTGCATCCAATCTTTAATGTGGAGCTCCTTCGCCCATATTTCCACCTCTACTGGACACCTTGGAGGTAGCTGAGCACTTGGCCCCTACATAACTCAACATTGACTGCCTTGACCAGGCTATAGTTGATCGAATCACGGATACACAGATGAAAGACACCCACCAACAAAACATACATCTCTAACTGGTCGTCAAAGCAAGGCATCTTCTTCACCAAGGAAAGTGGCTCACCAGGAGCCAAATTTAGCAAAGGTTTCCACATCTGATGACGAAACTTGATGCAATGGAGACCATTGCTTTCTAAGGGGGGAGGATTGATTTAGGTGGATATCGGTGGCTTCCCACCTCTTCCACTGACTCAATGTTTCTCTATCTTCTTGGCAAATTTTCTACAGTTTTTCCGGGTCCCAAACTTTCTGGGCCGCTTTAAGGCCCTAAGTAGTTTTGTTTGGACATTCAGTGGGCATCCCTTGGCCCTAGACAAAAGTTGTAATTCTTAGATGGTTCTTTCCAACGAACTATCGTGCACCCCAAACTAAGATTGTATGCAAAAGTTGTGCCTTCGGAAAGTTGATGTATCAACTAACCACCTCAAGGCCCGTAATACTTTTGGTGTTTCATCTTCTAGGGTTAGGGTTTTTACCTCTTTGTCTTTTAGGCTTCATGATAAAAGGCTTTTTTCGGCCTCTTTGTAATAAGCTTGTTGCGAATGAGCATAACTGACATCTCTTTCTCTTCAGAGATAAGCTAACACCATTTTAGTCAGTTTTTGTTCTACAATATTATGCTATTTTATTGATTAATAGAAGTTGGGTTTCACTATATTTTTGTGTTCTATGCTATCGTTTTGTTTGTATCTCATTTCGTTCTCAATATAATTTGGATCATTGGTCAAAATATTTTCCACATGCAAATCTGAAGGAATATACTCAAGAACCACTATTCCCTTCTGAACTTGGTCGTTGAGGAAATGGTACCGAATGTCTATGTGCTTGGAGCAATCATGAAATATTGGATTCTTAGAGAGCTCGATGCAACTTTGATTATCAATGGGATCCAACATTTGATCAGTAGACTTTGCTATCAAATTGCGAAGCTATATAGCCTTACAACAGGTAGTCGAAGTTACCATGTACTTTGCCTCTATTGAATTGAGTGCAACTATTGCTTGTGTCCTATTGAACCAAGAAATCACACTTGTGCCCACGCTGAAACAAAAACCAAAAGTGTTCTTTCTAGCATTTGCATCTCTTGCCCAATCCGAATCAATAAAACCATGCAACAACTCACCATCTCCCTTATACCTCATGTCGTAATGAACTATTCCCTTCAAGTACATTAGCACATGCTTGGTAGTAATCCAATGAATTTGTTGGGGTTCAAACATGAACTTGCTCAAATTATTCACAACAAAAAAGTATTAGGCCTGGTATTCACAAGATACATTACAGAACCAATCCACTCTCTATACATAGAGGGATGTACTTGTTACCTCCCCAACTCACACTTAATGATAAAGGCCCTAATCCACAAGGTGCAACCCAAGGGGGAACTACTAGGATGGTTACCACTGTCACCTAAGCAACCTGTCCTCTCACTTTTCGTCGACTCTCCTCTAGCTCAAGGGGGGTATCCATAAGTAGGATTACCAAAGATGAACAATGAGGCACAAAGTGATAAGAGAGTAGCTTTAGTAAAACAATGTTTTTTGTATTATAAAAAAGTAAAATAATGATGGAGGGATCAAGAGATTAACTCCAACCCAACAAGGACAAAATGGATTAAAGAGGCTGATCTAAGAGGGCAAGCTCAATAAAGGGTTAAGACTACAAGGGCTACAATATGCATGCCACAAGAAGAACTTAACATTG
>CBVK0101980792.1:0-10649 GCA_900067695.1 Picea abies | reverse complement strand
AGGAGTTTCTTGTTGTACAAGGGTGTTTCTTTCTTCATTTAATGGATTATCCATTTGTTCTTCTCTTTGTATTGTTTGAATATCTATTTGTTCTTCTTCTTGTTCTGTGTGATTATCTACTTGTTCTTCTTCTTAAATAACCACAATAGGATTTGTTTTATTTACAACCCTCCCTAATCTTAATTCAATTCCATTAAATGGAGCTGGAGTTATTACATAAGTGGGGAAGGTTTGTACTTCAAGATTTTGTACAGGTTGTGTAGGTCTGTTATTCAGATTAGGGATAGGTTGTGCAGGAATAGGGGTAGGCCGAGGAGGGTTTTGAATAGGTGCAGCTTGCATTTGTTGCTACATATTTGGATTCATAGGTAGTGCAAGTTGTTTATGCAGCTATGGAGGTGGAAGAAGAGCAAGAGGATTAAATCCTGGGAGCAACTGAGAAATATTTGAAGGGTATTGTGGGTAGGTGGAAAAATTTGTTGGTTGAAAGGGAACATTCCCATATGCAGGCCCTCTCCATCCTTATTGTCAAGGTTGGATTTGTGACTGTTGTGGTGAACATTGAGGATAAGACATGGGAGGTACCCATTGTTGTTGTGGATATTGTGTATTTGGGTCTGCAAACATATTGGGATTTTGTTGTCTCCATGGTCTCTTAGGAGGGTAGGATGTTTTAGGTTCTCCTCCTCCCCTGAATATGGCTTTAAGTCTAGGTAAAGAAGGGCACTCATTGGTAGGGTGATCTTATTTATAGAGCCACATATTTAAATAAAATTAAGGGGGCATTCCTTTTCAGAATGTTTTTTCCTACACCGGTGACAGAAAATTGTGAACGCAACATTTTCGTCCTCTTGTTTCCTTTTAATTTTTATGGTATCAAGTTGGGAAATGATGGTGTTTAGGATGTCTGTTTTTAAGTTTTCTAACAAATTCCCCAATTCAATCCTAGTAACACCTCCTGATGTGGGTTTAACAATTTTATTTGTAGGATCCCTTACACCTTTTCCAGTTTTGGCTTGACTGTGGGAGTATCTTTTACAATACTCTTCTATGTCTGCAAATGGATTTTGATACACATCCCCAGAACTCATGAGGTTTAGTAATTCAATGCATTCATGCCTTACAACCTTTAGAAATATAGTCCTAACTATAGCTGTGTCTAAGGCAAATTGTTTAGTCTTTTGGTAGTTATATAGGAACCTTTCTAGGTAGTCTTCTGGGATTTCTTCCTCATATTGTTGCATCTTAAATATGTCATTCCTAGCATCCCTAGGTCTACATTAATATTGATATTTTTGGAGGAAGGTCTCCTTCATACCATCCCAAGACAAGATAGTTTGTTCCCCTAGGCTCATAAACCACCTTAGTGTTGAATCTTTCAGTGTAGCTAGAAAGAGTTTTACTTTTTGTGCATTATCAGTGTAATTATAACGTCTACATAGTATATCAAATTCAAACAAAAAGGAGTCAGGATCTTTTGTTGACATACCATGGAAGTGAGGCAGTGAGGACAATGGAATGTTCTTCATGGCAACATCCCTAGCGATGTCTAGTATGGGGAATCCAAATGTCTATGTTTCATTAGTTGCATTTCCCTCTTCTTCTTCCATATCTCCAAACAGTTTGTAGGGTGGTGGTGAAGCCTCCCCACTAAGTCCATATCTCCAAACAGTTTGTAGGGTGGTGGTGAAGCCTCCCCACTAAGTGATGGTTCAAACACTGGGTTGTGTGGTATATCTAAATGTTCCAATGTCTTGTGTGGTTCCCCAACAACAGATGTAGCTTCCTCTAACACTACCTCTGTTTCTTTTCCGGCTCCTTCTTTTGATTGGGTCGCCAGAGCTTCCCCTCTTGCCTATATTATGATTTCAATATGAACAGTGGCTTCAGATTTAGTGCCTTTGGCTGTTGTTTCAATTATGTCTTTTGAGCTCTCTCCTCTGAGAATTTTTCCTGCACGAATTTTAGATGGATTAGTGTGGGGGGGGTTGTTGTTTTTTTTTCTAATTTTTCTACAATTTTCGGTGCAATAAATCTACCTTTTTTATCTTTGTACCTACTCATAGAAGAAATTTCAATACAAAAACACAGATTTCTAACTATCAAAAGTAAGAGGACAACTTGACTTTGGAGCAACCCCACCAAAGTGGATGTGCAGGTTATTACCTCTCGTCTTACTGTCTTCTCTCCGCCCTCAGATTGTCCTTAAATCCAATCCAAACTTCATCAAACCAATCAAAAATTCAAAATGCTACCTATTACCATTTGCAACTCCCCGACAACGATGCCAAAATGTTGGTGTATAAATATGTACAATATATTACACTCATTTATATGTCAATCCGGGATTCGTAATCAAAAGAGTCATTATATTATATGTGCCGAGAATAGGTAACTTATCTATGTCTGTAGTATATAGCTTTAGCATAAAATAATTAATAACATAACACTCTGTTTTTAAGAATACTTCACAACTTCAAACTTAGAAGAGAAAACTGATAATAAAACTTCTCAAGCAAAACAATCAATCAAAGGATTATTTCTTAGGTGACAAGTTTGTTCTTCTAGGATTATGAATTAGAGAGATGAACTCAAGATCTTGTTTCATGTAGCAATCAAAACGATGATTAAAATCAACTCCAGTCACTCTTGAAACAGAAATCAATTCTCACTTTGTTCTATTCAAGCAAACCTTCTTTAGTACAAGGAATAGTTCAACATAATTGAAAGACTTTATTATGGAACATTAAGATGAGATATAAAGTCTTCTGGTTCCTGTACATACTGAAAACACTGCAATCATGAACTCAAAATATCATTTGCTTAACAATCCCACACTTCAAACAATTAAATGGCAATCTGCAATATTAGAAAAGGAAAATATATATTCGATCTAGCATTTGATTATTCACACCAATTCAGAAACAAACGATTTAATGTTGAACTCTTGAAATGGATTTAAAATCATTGACAACACACTATTGTGAAATATTCACACAATCACACAAAGCATATATAGGGAGGTTTACCTTGGTTGGGGCAGTGGGCCCTTTCTGAACCAACAAGGAGCCTCTAAAAAGATAACAAACTAAAACGTTTTAATCATACTCAAGAATTTTCACAATAGATCATTTGCATTACTTCAACTGGTAAATTGAATCAGCGGTTCATCATATCGTACATAGAAACAATATGTATCATCTGGTTCTGACAAGTTTCTTCATTACATTCCTTATTCATCCACTATCCTATCGCCTATACAACATCCATTATAAAGAAGGTGAGCCGATATTATCAATATCTATGGATAAGCATCAAATAGTTTTAAAAACATTACAATTGGTATTTACATCGAATCTCTAGGGATGGACTCCATCCTCATGACACAAAGTGCGTGAGTGATGGAGTATATCGTGATCTAGAAAACTGATTTGGAGGCTTCGATCCAACTGACTTCTCGAAATCTTCATCAACATACTGGTTCAACAACTGAATTGTGGAAATAGGGGTTTGGTACCGAAATACACACACACGTGGATCTGAGTACCGGATTAGATGCACGGGAAGTACCAGAATAGCGCATGACTTGGTATCGGAATGGATGCGGAGCAGATAGTACCGGATAAAAACTTCTTTGGGTATCGAAATAGACTTGGTACTGGATTACACTGTAACTTGTAGTACCAGAATGCTGAGGTACCGGAATAGACTTCTCATGAGTCAAATGATTAGGATTATACAAAATCAAACATTTTAATCGAATTAACTCAAGAAAATTAAACAAAACATGCTTTAATCATAAGTTACCTCTTGTGTACATGAATAAGGTCATCAGGTATGTTTATGGAGGAAATAGTCAAGTATAGGTTTATAACATAGGAAAAATGGGCTCGGATAGAAGGTAATATAGGGTATTATAAGTGTCAAAATGGAGACTCAACATAAGGACAGACCATAATGGTCTGAAATATTTGTTTGATCAACCAACTTTAAATGCAAGGAAGAGCAGATGTTTAGAATTTCTCGGTGAGTATGACTTTGATATCAAGCACATCAAAGGAAAAGAAAACAAAGTGGTTGATGCACTTAGCAGGAGAGTGCATAAATTGCATGCTACAACCATTAGCATGTATCAAACTAATCTTAAAGGAAGAATTTCTAAGGTTGCAAAAGAATATTTGCAGTACATGGAATTGGTAACAAAATTTCAGCAAAGCAAAATGCAGCAAAAGGTTCAAAATTATAAATTGGGAAATGATGAAATTATCCTATAAAGGAACAGAATTTATGTACCCAATTCTCATGATTTGAGTATGATCTTGAAATGGATGCATAATGTTCCTTATGTTGGACACCTAGGATATCAAAAAATAGTTGTCGCAGTCAAAAGCCAATACTATTGGCCAGGCATGAAGAAAGAAATTGTTGAGTACATTGCTAAATGTTTGGAGTGTAAAAAGGTCAAGGTTGAGCATAGACACCCAGCTGGGTTGTTGCAGCCATTGCCCATTCCTAAGTGGAAGTGGGAAGTGGTGACAATGGATTTCATCACCAAATTTCCCAAAACGAGGAAGAAACATGATGTTATCATGGTGGTCGTGGAAAAGCTTACTAAAGCTTTCCATTTCATTCCAATGAAGATTACTCACAAAGAAAAAAATGTTGTTGATATTTATATGAGGGAAGTAGCATGCTTGCATGGAATACCCAAGACAATTGTGTTTGACAGAGACCCAAAGTTTACCTCAAATTTTTGGAGGGGATTATTCAAAGGTTTCGAAACAAATTTGAACTTCAATACAACTTATCATCCTGAGCCTGATGGAAAAACAGAAAGGGTGAACCAAGTGATAGAGGATATACTAAAAATGTATGTGATGGACAAACCATCAAAGTGGGAGGATTATCTACACTTGGTATAATTTTCCTACAATAATGGGTATCAGGAATCTCTGAAGATGAGCCCATTTGAGGCACTTTATGGCAGAAATTGCAACACACCAGTAAGTTGGGATAACCCAACAGACAGAGAATTGGTTGGGCCAGATTTTCTCATGGAACTGGAGGAACAAATGATTAAAATAAAACAAAATTTAAAGGCATCCCAAGACAGATAGAAAAGCTATGCAGATAAGGGCAAAACTCACAGGGAATTTAAAGTGGGTGATCATGTATTATTGAAAGTGAAGGCCAACAAAAGTTCCCTGAAATTGGAAAATTGTTCAAAGTTGGCAGATCACTATTGTGGGCCATTTGAAATCTTGGTATGGTCCCAAGGATGCTACTTGGGAGCATGAGGATGCAATGCGGGCATAATACCTGCATCTTTTTGAGGATTTTTGATTTTTTTTTGTATATGGGTACATGATGCACTGAGGACAGTGCATAAATAAGGGGAGGGGATTGTAATATCCCTAGGTCGAACCCAATTGTAATGTAGATGAAAATGTACTTAAGCTAGTGAGCTATTTGACATCATTTTTGTATGAACATTTCATGGCATAGTGCGCGCTTGTACAACGCAATAAAATGATGAAGTGTGCACATTCCTGGATACCACACGCAATAATTTGAGTGCGCGCGATATTGAGGCCAGGGAGCCTTTGTGTATATGTTAAATTTTATAGGCTGGTGAGCCAGTTATTATAAGCTAGGGTGCTTATGTTTGGATTAGGCTGGAGAGACTAGATGTTAAAGGCTAGTTCACCTATTTTTGTATATATGTCTCATCATTAATATAAAATACATCGCTGTGCACAGACCGACCACGATAAAAGATATGGGGAACTAAAATCCACTAGTTAGGGAAAGGGAGGGGCCTAAAAGTTAAGGAAAAGGGCTAAGCTAAGGAGCTTAAGACCAAAAGGAATATTATATTAATATTTATTTAATCATAAAGTATGGATAATTATTTTATCCTAGGTTCCAAAGTTGGGGAGAAGTGGGCCAAAGTAGCTCCCAACATGACAAGTGTTAAGTTGGGGACATGCATACATATTTTTGGGACTTAGTTCATTTTCCCATCTTTTCCATCATTCAACCAACATTCAACCATTGTTCAATGATCATTCACTCAGTGAGTCAGTTATCCTCCATATTTCCTGTCACTATACCTCAAATCGTATCCATAGCCATACCTATTTGTGTAGCTGGTTAGCTGAGGAGCTGGACTGAAGAAGCGGGTTGTCAGGCTCGTGAGAAATTTCTCTCTAGTTGAGAGAGTTGTTGGGAATTGACTTCCTGAAGGTGCTAAACTATAGCTACAGGGATCAGAGACTTCCTATCTATCCTGTTGCTGAAGCTTGGAAAGGGAGTGGGATAACCAAAGGACTGTTGAGAAGAGAAGGGGCACACTTCCCGGGGTGGGATAGACATGTGGGGAATGCAAGACTGTAGGTTGTTAGTTGAGTGAGTAGCTGGGAAGAATTCTTTCCTATTGTCTATGAACCATTAGCCTAGTTAGGAATCCTTTTACCTGGGTGGAGTTTAGTCCCAGCTTGGGGGTGACCCATTGTTAAGAGTGATGAGCAGTGTGGTATAAGGCTGGGAGGATCGTGGAAGGTCTGCACACAGTTGGTGATATTATTACCAAGATAAGTGTCAACCGTGTGATACATTTACATGCTGCATTGTTATTTATGTGTGTATTTTATGGGTTTATCTTATGTATGTTTATAACTGTCTATATTTTTATGGGTATTGCCTGTATATGCTGCATGTATACGTTTACTATTATTTCAGTATGAATCCATGCATATACATATGTATTTGTATGTTTACATTTTTATATATAAAGATTTCGTAAGAGTTCTGTGTGTGTATATGTTTTAATTGCATGTAGTTCAAAAAATTTATGTGGCATAGCTTAGTTGGATGTTGGGTATGTTACAGTATGTTCCATAGAGAGAATGAAAGCGTTATCTGGCATAGCATGGACCGACATGGATGTCCAGGGACATTACAATCATCGTGAATGACTGTCATATTCTGCCCTCACAACATCGTGGGTCTTCTCAAACTAGGTAATCGTTAACCTACAGTTCGAGCCATGACAAGATCATGACATCGTGGGTCTTCTCGAACTAGGTAATCGTTAACCTACAGTTTGAGCCATGGCGGGAGTGCTAGTAGGCTGTGGTAGGGCTGCTGCCACACCTCTCTCTCAGTGTCTCTAGTTTTTGTGCGTGACCCTTTTAATCCAAATGTGAGTCTGGTCGGCAAGCTATCGTCAACCTGCATCCATCAATGAATCATGTCAGCAACAACATTCAACATCATAATATCTAATCATATGTACATATGTCACATCAACAACAATCAAACCCTAGCAATCCACTCCCTAACTTGATCCAGAGTCCAAGGGGTTTCATCGATGCCTTGACATCCTCTAACATCCATAATCCTGCACATTGAGGAGAACCCAGTCAATAACATCTGTCTATGTAAATACAACAAAATAACATATCATAAAATCCACAATATCTCATATTCATAATCGAAACAACCAATAGTATAATGACCCAAATCACTTGCATGCAAGTGTCCTTAAAGAATAAGTCCACTCAGTGTGTGCAAGAGTAGGATGTTACAAATTTGTCCATGTCTCAAAATTTTTATTCAATGTATCTCCTTGGGAAAAATTATATGTTGTTTTACGAAACAACCAATAGTATAATGACCCAAATCACTTGCATGCAAGTGTCCTTAAAGAATAAGTCCACTCAGTGTGTGCAAGAGTAGGATGTTACAAATTTGTCCATGTCTCAAAATTTTTATTCAATGTATCTCCTTGGGAAAAATTATATGTTGTTTTAAAGGTGCTTTATATGATGCAATACTTTTCCTCATTGATTTTTCAAATTTCTCCATTTCAAGCGACAACGTTTTGACCAATGTTATGTCCTTGGTAGGAGCCTTAATAAACTTATGTATAATTGCTTCATTAATTTTGAGAGAGACCTAATATATTTTCTACTGGTGCCAATATAATCATACAGTTCCTTAGATACCTATACATATGGAAATGATTTTTTTTTGGTCCAAAAGAGGGGAAATGACAATTATTTTCCATATTCTCTATAACCTTCCACAAGATAATAGAGTATCACATGTGTAATTCCCTTGAGATAATTATTAGTTGCATGTTTCCATTATCTCATGCCAGAATACAAATCCTCAAGGGGTTCGAGAGTGAAGACATGAATTTCTATAGGTATTTCCTCTAGGGAGGACTACTAGTCCCTCACTTTATCGATCTGTAATTGATCTTGTTGATATGTAAGTTCCTTTGCTTGTATATGGATTATGAAATCAACTAAATGTTCATCACGAGACTACACATCTTTGCTTCATCATAGAATTATCTTTGTACATTGTTCAATATGTTTTGCACACTACAAGGAGAACACCTTATAACAAAGGTTTTTAGTGTTACAATATTTGACAAAATTTAAAAAAAAAACTCTACTACAACCTATGTTATTTCAAGAGGAGGTTTGAACAGATGTTCAATATAACTAAAAAAATTTAGGCAGGCGGAGGTGCCAGCGAAGGTTTTCTTATTGGTGTTTTTATTGGTAACAAACACACTAGTGTATTTTAATTCACATGCACCAATGTGTTTTTAAGAAACACACACCAATGTGTTTTTAATCAACATGCACCGATGTGCACACAAAATATCAAATCATCGATGCTCTTAAAAGTATTGTATTTTATGTTATATGAAACACCAATGCTTTATTGTTACTATACACATCGGTTCGTGTTGTTTTTTATGTAGCAACAGTGCTCGTATAAATATTATGCCACAATGCTCTTATAGATGCTCGCACTGGTGCCTGTACTACCATGTGCATAGAAGGATAGTGAAATTTCCATAAATTGAGGTGAGATGTCAACGCCATTTTTTGTTACTAAGCACCGGTGTGTATATGATAATTAAAACACCATTTCATATATTATATATAAAGCACGTATATTATATATAAAGCATCAATGCATATATTATATGTAAAACACCAATGTGACTAGTCATACATTATGTTGCTTAAAGTAATAAATATAATCAATTATACATTTTTTTGCTTAAAGTAATTTTGTTTTTTCACAATTGTTAGCACCAATTCTTCTATTTGATTAATGGGAACTCATGCCTATTGATAAAAAATGCACCACCATCTATTTTATGGCATGTGCCATTGAGTGAGTTCAAAAAAATACAATGTATCAATATGTACATATTTTAATTAATTGTTTTTTTTACAAATTTTCTATTAATAATCTCAAAATCAAATATTTTTTATAGTAATATATATTTTTTAATTTTTTTTTGATATAATGATTGAATTAATGCGTTATCCAATGATTTACACCTCTTTTATTTGTAACAATGTAAATCCTCCATATATTAATTATTCAACAACACAACATTTTACAACATTCAACAATGCAATAAAATAAGAAACTCATTTTACTCTATATGAATAATTGACCCATCATCATAAAAAATGGGATAACGTAAAGGTCCACAATAATCAAAATGCAACCAATATGTAAATGTCAACACTTATTGTTAACATGTCCTCATGCAATTGGGACATTATGTCGAGTACAAAAAATGAAATTTGTGATTTTCACAAACAAATATCCCAACACTTACAACTTGCAGTAACATTCAATTATGTTGATGGATATTCATCACTTGAATTGTTGTCATCACTTGAGTTGCGTGCATGCCTCATTTCTTCATCACTTGTAGGCACTATACTACTTTGGTTATTTAAACTAATTTTTTCTTCATCAAATTATTTTTTCATGTTCTTTCTGTTCATGTTCCATCTACAAACATAGAAATAAAGTGTAATAAGTAAATTTACATTTATAACCATGTGCATAGAAGGATAGTGAAATTTCCATAAATTGAGGTGAGATGTCAACGCCATTTTTTGTTACTAAGCACCGGTGTGTATATGATAATTAAAACACCATTTCATATATTATATATAAAGCACGTATATTATATATAAAGCATCAATGCATATATTATATGTAAAACACCAATGTGACTAGTCATACATTATGTTGCTTAAAGTAATAAATATAATCAATTATACATTTTTTTGCTTAAAGTAATTTTGTTTTTTCACAATTGTTAGCACCAATTCTTCTATTTGATTAATGGGAACTCATGCCTATTGATAAAAAATGCACCACCATCTATTTTATGGCATGTGCCATTGAGTGAGTTCAAAAAAATACAATGTATCAATATGTACATATTTTAATTAATTGTTTTTTTTACAAATTTTCTATTAATAATCTTCAGAGATGTGTATAAGAGACAGAATATATATTTTTTAATTTTTTTTTGATATAATGATTGAATTAATGCGTTATCCAATGATTTACACCTCTTTTATTTGTAACAATGTAAATCCTCCATATATTAATTATTCAACAACACAACATTTTACAACATTCAACAATGCAATAAAATAAGAAACTCATTTTACTCTATATGAATAATTGACCCATCATCATAAAAAATGGGATAACGTAAAGGTCCACAATAATCAAAATGCAACCAATATGTAAATGTCAACACTTATTGTTAACATGTCCTCATGCAATTGGGACATTATGTCGAG